>JASEKS010000131.1:0-256012 GCA_030770415.1 Pleoardoris graminearum
AAGTATCTCTCTAAACTATAATAAAAATCTATTTATAAATAATAGTCTAAAAAAGCTTTTAAAAGTTATAAGTAACTTAATAAAATAACTACTAGTAATAAAGGTAAAAATAATAGTAAAAAATCTATAAAATTATTAGTAAAAATATTCTAAAAAAATACTAATTTAAGCTAAACAATAAATTGTTATAGCTTTTAATAATAGTAAAGTATTATTTACTTTTTATAAAATTAAATACTATTAGTAAAAAACTAGTTTACTAATATATAATTTATTAATAAAATATTTCAATTTTAGTTTTTTATATTATAAACTATATAAAAAGCTTTAAAAGATTTTCTAGTTTAATATATTAAAAGTATTTTAACCTATACTATATTATTTACTATATACACATTGTTATAAATTATAATATAAATAATATTTACACTAAAAGAATTCTTATTTAAACTAAAAATTCTTAGTTAGTAATAAGGTATTTATAAAAATAAAACTATAATTTTTAAATATTTAATTTAGTCTAGAGTATAGAGTATAGCGTAAATAATAATTAAATTATATTATTATTTATATAAAATTATTTATATTATAAATTATAATACACTATAATAAGTAATTATAATATATACTGTAATTAAAAAATTCTAACTTATAGTATATATTCTACTTTTAATTTATAATTTATAAAATTATTATTTATCTCTAATACCTAGTCTATATAACCCTAATTTAGTTTTAACCTATACTAGTATTACACAAATAGATTAAAAATAAAATTAAATTAGAGTTTTATATAAGCTAAATTAATATTAATTTAACTTTAATCTATTTACTACTATATATTAGTATATAATTTTATAGAAAGTAATAACTATATAATATTAATATTTAACTATTATTAAAAGCTATAAAAATTTACTTTTTAGATTAAATTAGTATTATATTCTTTTATAGTATTTATAGTAGTAATTTCTATAAATTATTTATTATATTTTTTACCTTTTCTACTAGTAGTTATTTTTTTAAATTATATAAAACTTCTAAAAACTTTATTAAATTAATATTTATAAGTAATTATTTTATTAAAATTAAAATAGATACGTAATATTATAAATATAAAATAAATAATTAAATGTATATTACGTTGTTATAATTATATATAATAATAAAAGGTAAGTAAGTTAATAGTAAAATAGATAAGAGTAATAATTAAGTATATATAAAAATTTAGACTACTAGTAGTATATATATTATTATTATAATAATACTATTACTTAATTATATATAAGTTATTTTTTAAATGAAACTAGTATTTTTTATTTATACTATTTTACTATACTCTATATTATATATAAACGGGTAATATATAGTATTACAATACTAGATTAAAAATATATAAATTAAAAAAGCTATTTTTTAATATATAGTTTAAAAAAAAATGGTATATAAAAAGTACATATAATATATTTATTATAGTTAATAAAATTATAGCTATAACGTATACTCTATATTATATTTAACTTATAAATTAGTATATATTTTAATTATATTAGTATATTATATAATAAAGATATACACATACTCCTCCTTTTTTAAAACCCCTTTTAGTTGCCCTAAGCTACTACAGCTACACTATTTGTTTAATTAGTATATAAATATAGTATATTATATTATAGATTGTATTAAATAAAAAATTTAAATTATATAGATAGACTATTATTATATTATAAAATTAAGATTTTACTAAATTTTAAACGTAATAAGTAAAATAAGTATACTAGATTAATTAATATAATTATTTATAATAATTGTTCTTCATTAGTATAGGAGATTTAACTTATAAACTAGAAAAAATTAATAATATTCTTAATATACGCAGTATAAGTAATTTAAAATAAAATTATTTAATAAATTTATAAGTACTATTTAAGAGCTAGCTAGACTTAAATATTTACGCTGTAGTATAAAAGAATTAATTAAATATAATATATATAAAAATAATAGTTTTAATAATAACTATTATAGTAAATTATTTAGTAATATTTTTACTTATAAAAAAGTTTAGTACGACTAAATATAATACCTTTAAAAAAAATTAGAATAGACTTAAAAAGTTTAAGAAAATATAATTTTATATTAAAAATAGTAGTAAATTATTATAACTATTTATTATAGTTTTATATTAATATAGTAAACTAAGTAATTAAAAATAAAATAAACAGGTATTCTTAAAAAATAAAATTATTTTATATTAAAAGTTAATAATTTATAGTCTATAAAGAGTTTAAAGAGGTTAAAGAAGATTTTTTAAAGTTAATATATATAGTTTAAATAAAATAACTAAAAGTTATATAGTAATTTATTATATAAAGAGAGGTAAAGTATAGTATCGAGACACTAGTCTAAAAAAGGTATAAGCTAAAAAAAGTTATTTTTTTAGATATAGTTATAAAAATAAGCGTGTAAAGAACTATAAATAATATATTTATTATAGTTAGATTCGAACTTACAGCTACGGTGTATAGCTTAGTATATAGCTTAGTATACTTTTAAGTTCGGTATACTAGGGCTACTATTACCTCTTTTTTTTTTTTTTTTTAGGCTAGGCTGCTATAGTACTATTATACTATAATATACCTATTCTGTCGTATTATTATTAAAGTTATTATTAAAGTCATTATTAAAGTTATTAAATATAATAGGATTTAAGCAGCGTTTATTTTTAGTGGCTTATAGAGTACGATTAGCTAATATTATTTATAGGTATACTAATAGTAACAATCGCTTTTAATAAGACTATAATAACTAAATCTTATATACCTATTTATAAGGGTATACTAGATAATAACCTATATAAGTAAGTAATAAAGGTAGTTACTATAAAATACCTACTATTAAGTATATAAAAGTATACTAATAAAGTCGTTAATACTATAAAAGCTCTTAATATACTAAAAAGGGGATATTATAATACTATATACCGCCTACTCGCCGCTAGAGATAATAGAGATAAAAAAAATAAATATATAGTAATAATAGTAAGGGAAAGTATTAAACTATACCTACTAGTATAGTATATCTAAATATAGTATATTAGGAATAATAATTATAATATTAGTCTAGCTATACTGTAAGGTAATAAGCTGTAATAGCTTATAGTAAAGTTAACTAAAAAAAAAGTAATAAAAGGAGAATAAAAAATTAATTTTATACTAGAGATAATAGATAGGGTATAATTATAGGAGATACTTAACGCAGTAGTAATTACTAAGTTGGTAAGTATAGTAGCTACTACGCGTTAAGCGGAGAAAGAAATAGATAGATATATATTTACGTTACGTATACGTATACGCCTAAGTATTAGTAGGTATTTATATATTAATAAAATAGATAGGTAAAGGATTCGGAGGACTATCTATGTATAAATAAATAGTAGCTCTTTAATACTATCTATACCTAGTAAAAGATTAACTTAATAGTTAAAAAGTAATAACTATTATCTACGGTAGATAAAGCCGTAAAGACGCTACTAGTAATTTATATATATAATTTAAATAGTATTATATAGAAAATTATATAAAATATATATTAAAAAGATTAGTAAAACTAAATTTAAATATATTTAAAAATAAAGTAATTAATATACAGTAGTATAGTTCTATAAAAAATATAATATTAAAAAAATTAATAATAGTAATAGCTTAAAATTAAAAGTAAGTTTAATCTATTATTTTATAATATTTATATTCTAATTACTATAAGAAGTGAAGAAGAGAGCTTATTAATAATAATAATATAACTTTTAAGTCTAATAAATTATATATTTTAAGTAAGAAAAATAATAAGTAAGAAAAGAAGATTAATAATAATTTACAAAAATTTTTATAAATTAATAATTATTATAATTAAAATATTTATAACAATAGGTATAAATTAAATATAATTTAGTATATAATATTAAGTATTAAAAATAGTATATACTATTCTAAACAGTTAATAAGAATTAAATATATTATAATTTTTTAACTATTTAATATTGTCTAATAATTAATTAAACTAAATATATCGTATATTATAAACTATATATATATAATATATAATTATAATATTATTAATAATTTATTAATTAGATTATTATATTAGTAAAGATTTATTTTATAATATTTTAAGATTGTCTAGAATTAATTAAAAAAAATATAATTTTATAATATAATATAATCCTATATATAGAATATATATATAACTTTTACTAATATATTACGTAGTTATTAATAATTTATATAATAAAATCTAAAATTATTATATTTTTAATAAAACTTTAGTTATTTAATAAAAAGAATAAGAATATATAATTATATTTAATATATAATAGTGTATATTAATTAATATATTATATAATAAATTTTATCTAATTTTAGATAATATTAAATTTGGTAATATATTTTATAGTATTAGAATAATAAATTTAAGTAATATAAAAATTTAATTAATAAATTATTAATAGTATTCTAATTTTATACTATAAATATATAGTTTATAATATAGTATATATTTATTTTAGTTAATTATTAGATAATATTTAATAACTAAAAAGTTCTAATAATTAGTTCTTATTTACTTTTAAAAAAAGTATATACTATTTTTAATACTTAAGATTATATATTAAATTATAATTATTTTAAATTTATTATTATGAATATTTTTATAAAATACTAATATATAATAATTTTAAAATAAAATTAAAAAGTAGTTAGTAAATATAAATCTATAAAACTATAAAGTTAAAATAAAACTTTAGTTTTAATAATAAAAAGTAATATACTAATTAATATAGTATAATAATAATAAAGATATTATAAAATATAGATATAATAAACTATTTATAATTCTACAAAAAATTAATTTTAAAAAATTATATAATAAAGCTTTTAGATAAAGTTTTATAACCTTAAGTTATTAGTAGTGCGCTAATATTAGGGTACATATTAACTATTTTAGTATAGTAGTACTATTTAATAATTTTTACTTATATATTATTATTAAAAAAATTCTCTTAGTTAAAGAAACCCTTTTATATTATTTTAAAAGCGCTATTCTATTTACTCTCCTTAAAAGACTTTTTATCCTTTACCTATAGCTTTATCTATAACTCTTACTACTATTCTTCTATTTTATATTTATTACTAAGCCCCTTATAATACTTATTAATTTTTAAATTATTATTAACCTCTTCCTCGTACTTATTACTTTTATTACCTAAAATATATAGTTTATTAGCCTTAAAAGTTATATTACTATCGCTAAAAAGCTTTTTAAATAGTATTAGCTTACGCTTTTTATAGTAATTAGTATATATATATAATAAAATAATATAATAAACTTACTTTTAATTTTAAACTATTACTATTACTAACTTCTCTAATATTATATTCTCTATAAAGGTATACTACTTATTCTTAGCCTCTTTACTTTTAAATATATTTAATTTTAATTTTATTAATCTCTCTAGATATGTATTCTATATAATTTTTTATATAGTATTACTTACCTTATATATATAAGTTACTATACGACTTTCGGTTTTCTTATTAGGGCTATTTATATTAGTTTAAAAGAGTCTTTTTAAGGCCTTTATATACCGCCTATTATTAACTTCTAATACGATATTATTCTATTTTTTAAAAATATATTTAAGCTTTATTTATAGCTATTTAGTTACACTATATTAGTATAAAACTATAATAAATAGCTATAATAATTTACTACTCTTTTTATTACGAAACCTTTTTTTTTAAGCTTCTTAAACTCTACCTTAACTACTTCTTTCTAGATATTTTATCTAGTCGCTTTAAGCTTTTTTATAAGTTAAGATTTCGCTGAATAATTTACTGTAGTAGTTTTTTTTAGAGTTTTCTCCTTTATATCTTTTATATTTAATTAATCTCTTTATATTATAGTATAAGCGCTTAAGCTTAGCTAGCCCTTAAATAGTATTTATAAATTTATTAAGCGATTTTTTTATAAACTACCTATACTATATATTCTAAAAATTTTATTAATTTTATCTACTTTATAAGTAAAACCTTATACTAATTAAAAAATACTATTATAAATAACTATATTAATTACCCTAGTAAGCTTATCCTACTTATTATACTTAAAACTTAGTAAAATTTTAATTTTATAAAATAGTAGTAGTCTATCTATATAATTAAAAATCTTTTACTTAATAAAATCTATAATACAGTGCGCTAATATAATAAAAGTATATAATAACGCGTAGGTTAAATATAAAATAGAGTATAGTAAAATAGTAAAAGTAAAAAATACTAGCCTAATTTAAAAAGTAGCTTATACGTAATTAGGTAGTAGTACTAGTAGTAGTTTATATACTACTAGCCTAATTATATATAAATACTTAATTATTACTTTTACCTACTCTACTACGAACTTAACTACCTACTTTTTATTATTATATATAATTATAACAGTCTAATATACGTCTAATTATTTACTTTATTTTTATAATATTACGTACCTATTTAAATTACGGTAAAAAACCTACTAAAATAGCTTTTAGTAAAAAGTAGTTTAAAAAAGCTTTTACTAAAAAAGCTTCTAAAGCTTTTAAGAAACTTAAAAAAGTAACTATTAGTAGTAAAAAATTTATAAGTACTACTAGTAGGGATATCCTAAAAAAAAAATACTAATTTAAGCTAGAAAGTAAGTTATTACAGCTTTTAATAATAGTTAAGTATTAATATTATATAGCTATTACCCTCCGTAAAATCTAATACTATTAGTAAAAAACTAGTTTCCTAATTAAAAAAATATTTTTTACTTAACTAGTCCGTAAAATTACTACTACTAAATTTCTTAGTAAAAATTACTAATTTTAATTTTTTATACTATAAACTATATAAGAAGCCTCCGAAGCCTTTCTAGTTAGATATTTTAAAAATATAATAACCTATACTATATTATTTACTATATACTAACTATTATAAATTATAATATAAATTATATTTACGCTAAAAGGGTTATTATTTAAACTAAGAATTCGCGTCTAGCGCTTAAGTACTTAGTAAAGTATAATAAAAATACTAGATTTTTAACTTTTATATATTAGTATAGAGTATAGCGTAGATAATAAAAAAATTATATTATAGCTTAAATATAACTATTTATTTTATAAACTATAATATACTATAATAACTAACTATAATATATATCCTAATTAGAAGACCCTAATCTAAATTTTATAATTTAACCCTAATCTATAGTCTGTATAACTTTTATTTAACCCTAACCCCTAGTTCGTATAACTCTAACCTAATTCTAACCTATACTAGTATTAAAAAAAATAGGTTAGAGGTATAATTAGATTAAAGTTTTACGTAAGCTAATTTAATTTTAATTTAACCCTAACCTATTTACTAGCGTAATATTTACTAACGCTTTAATATAAATAACTAAGCTATAATTATAAAGTACTTAACTATTTTATAAAATTATACTATTTTAATCTCTATTCTAACTATACATTTACTAACGCTAAAGGCCCCTTATATTTATAAAAAAAAAGGCAAATATAACTTTAATTTTTAAAAAAATAATTATAAATACTATTTTTACTAATTATTAACCTATTTTCTAATAGAGATATTAAAGGTTAAATTTACTATTATTTATATTAATAATTCTCTTTAAATTACCTAAAAGGCTAAAATTATTGTAAAACTTAGCACTAATCTACTATAAAAAAAAACTTAGAATTTTTTAAAAGTTAAAATACTAAATACCCTTAGAGGACTACTATAACAGTCTAATAAAGCTAAAATTAATTTTAAATAAACTATTTAGCTATTTAAGTAGTCTTTTATAGAACTTTTAAACTATATTTACTCTCTTTAAGAGGAGTTAGATATACTTAAAGCTAATAAGGAACTCTAATAAGTTTAAAATTTTATAAGCTACCTAAATAAGAATCTTTAGGCTAGACTATAAATTTTAAACAAATAATAAATTAATACTATTACTAATATAGAAGAGAAAACTAATTTTTTTTAGTTAATATAAAAAATAACTAATTCTAATAGTTTTAGAATATAAAGGCCTAAAAAATATATATAAAATATAAGGGAATCTATTAGACTTTAAAAATATCCTAAAAAAAACTAATAGGTATAATTAAGCGCTAACTAGTCTAATAGGCTATTAACTAAAATAAAGTCTTCTACTAGTATACTAATCTATTACTATTATAGTAAAAAAGGCTACTATACTCTTAACTATTAGTATAAAAATAAGCTAATAGTTTCTAAATTTAAAAAAACAACTAAGAAGACCGCGTTATTAACTTAAGTAAAAAAAGGGAAAAAATAAAAATAATTATAGTACTTACTACCTATATTAAAACTATTATAAGCTACTTATTAAAAATATTTAAAATTAAGTACGTTAGCAGTTTATTTAACTAGTTATATAACTAATCTAAAAGGATAGTTACCCTAAAAACTAGAGTTATAAATAAAGGCTATATTAAAGCTTTAGTAAACCTAAAGTCTATTTTAAATTTTATAAGCGCTAAGCTAGTAAAGGAGATAGGCTTAAAAGTAACTACTCTTAATAGATTATTAGTATAAGTAGTAAATAGTTTTAATATAACTATTTTTAATACTATAATTACTAAAATAAATCTAATTAACTTATATAATTAAAATTAAACTTAACTAATTTTATTTATAGTTATAGATCTCCCTTAATATAAAATTTTTTTAAACTTATTTTAGTTTAACTAAAAGAACCTAAAAATAAATATTACTACTTAAAAAGTCCTTTTTAAAGATAACCCTAAGAAAAATAATACTTTTATTAAAAAAATTGCTCTTAAAAGTGTAAAAGAATTTAAGCGTATTATACGTAACTTAACTACTTAAATATATATATACTTAGTAGAGTTAATAAAGATTTTAGTTTAAAATAAACTAAATAAATATAAAAAATACTCTATACTGCCTAGATATTTTAATTTTTTAAATCTAGTTTTAAATAAAAACTTTAAGATCTCTATAAACTAGAAATTAAATAATCTAAAAATTAATTTTAAGTCTAGTACTAATCTTTTATATTATTTTATATATAATTTCTTAGTTACTAAACTAGAGGTTATTAGAAAGTATATAAAAAAATACTTTAAGTAAATATAAATTTAGTAATTAAAATTCCCTACTAGAGCCCTTATTTTTTTTATAAAAAAAAATAGTCTTAGGCTTTATGTAGACTATAAAGGCCTTAATAAAATTATAATTAAAAATTATAGTATTTTTTTACTAATTATAGAGTTACTAAACTAGTTTATAAAAATATAGATTTATACTAAACTTAATTTATAAAAAGCTTACTATTATATTTATATTATAAAAAATAATAAATAGAAGATAGTATATTTGTATATTAATCGAACAAATAGTGTGGCTGTGGTGGCTCGGGGCGACCAAAAGGGGTTTCAAAAAGGGAGGAGTATGTGCATGCCTTCATACTCAATGTGTCGAAAAAGTCAATAGAAGATAGTATTCTATATATAATATAGCTATTTTAAATATATAGTTATATTTTTTAGCTTAATAAATATATCTGCACAGTTCTAACAGCTTATATTATAAATACTAGCTAAATTAGTTAATATAACCTATATTATATATCTTAATAATATACTTATCTTCTTAAATACTAAAAAAGAATATAAGAATTATATAAAAAAGGTATTATAGTATTTACGTAAAGTAAAGTTTTATTTAAACCTAAAAAAGTATTCTTAATATACTATATCTATAAAATACTTTAGCTTTATTATTTTATCTAAAAGTATCTTAATAGACTTAAGTTAGGTTAAAATAATTTAAAATTAGCCTAAATCTACCTATATACGTAATATTTATATCTTTATTAGTTTTATAAACTACTATTATAAATTTATAAACTAGTTTTTTTAGTTAGCCCTACTACTTACTAAATTAATCTAAAAGGCGCTAAATAGCGCTAAAAGTAGACTAGCTATAAAAAAAGAGGAAAATATTTATATAAATATAGGCAACGCTAGTAGAAAAGTTTTTAAAAAATTTTAAAATACTTTTTTTAAAGTACTAATACGATTACACTTTAAATATAAAAAATAAACTTAAATTAAAACTAACGCCTCTAATAAGGCTATTAGCGCTATTTTAAGCTAATTAGTTTCTAAAAAGAACGGATTATTTTAGTAATAGCTAGTTAACTTTTATTTAAAAAAATTAGATAGCGCGCAATACTATTATAATATATATAATAAAAAACTCCTTACTATTATAAAAAGTATTAAATACTAAAAATAATATCTATAGGGTATTTACTTTAAAATTCTTATAGATTATAATAATTTATAATAATTTATATAAATAAAAACTTTATTACTATGTTAAGTATAGTTATATCTACTTTTTTTTAAGTATAATTTTAACGTATACTATAAAATAAAATTAATAAATCTAGCTAATACTTTATCTTACTACTTTAATTATATACTAAAGTCTAAAATAGCTAAGTATAAACGTAATATAGCCTTTATAAAATTTATTAAAAAGTTATTATAATTTTCTACTATAAAAGTTAATAGAATCGCAGTTTTTATAATAATAATTTATATATAAATAAACTATAAATATAACTTAAAACTTATAAAAGAAATTTAGAATTTTAGACTACGTAATTTACCTAAAGAAGAAATAACTATCTTAGAATACCTAATAGACCTAAAAAATAAAAAGTTAGACCTATCTAAAAATAGTAATAATAATTTATAACTAAATAGTTTAAAAGACGCTAAATTAAAACTAATAAAGCTAATATAGCTCTATATACTTAAAAATAAAGTAAGAGTAATTATAAAATACTATAATAGTCCCCTCTTAAAATATTTTAGCGTAAAGCAAACTCTTAAGCGCGTATAGTATAAATATATATAAATAGATATATTTAAGAATATTATTAACTACGTTTATAACAATAAGCGCTATTAGTATACTAATTTAAAAATATATAAACTATATAATTTTTTTTATCTATTTTTTATTTTTAACAGACTATAGTAATACGTAACTATAAATTGTATTATAGATCTACCCCCTAGTCGCTTTACTAGAAGTATCTATAATATAATTTTTATAATTATAGACTATTTCTCTAAAATAGTCTATTATATACTAGTAAAAATAAATTAAAATAGCGTTAACCTAGTCTAGTCTTAAATTTATAAGATTATAAGATTTTATAAAAATCCGGAGACGGTACTATTTAATTAAAATTTACTTATATAAATAAAGTATTAAAATACTTTCTATTATTATTTAAATTTAAAGTAAATTTTAACTTCCGCCTTCTACCTATAGATAGATAGATAAATAAAATAGTAAAATAAAATTCTTAAATAGTACTTTTATATCTTTTATTATTTAAAGTAAAATAATTAAGCGTGATAGATCTTCTATACAGAATTTATTTATAATAATAGTTAATACTCTATTACTAAATATACACTCTTTTAAGTTTACTATAGATATAGCCTAAAAAAGCTAAATTAGCCTTTATAGACGCTAAATAAGGGAAAAAGTTTTTAAACCTTTTACTTAGTCTCTAAATTTATTAATATCTATAATAAAACTAAACAAAAACTAGAGATAATATAAAAGTATTAAAAAGTATTTTAAAATAAAAAGCGTCTTTTACTAAATCTAAAAATAAAAAGTAAAGTCTAGATTTTAAATTATTATATATAATCTATAAAACTAAGTAAAAAAATTAACTAAAAATAGTTAGGTCCCGGTATAGTAGTTAAATATATAAATAGTTTACCTATTATATATAAAATTAAACTTATAAGTCTAAAATAGATCTCTTTAGTTTTTTATTTTTTTTAAAAAAATTATATAAACCCCGAGACACACTACCATATAAGTAAAAACTAATAATTAATATATTATACTAATTTAGTAATAATATATATAATATAAAATATATTATAAACCGTAAATATAATAAATCTAATTAATAAAAATATTTTATTAAATAGTAAAACTATTTAGATAAAAAAAATATTTAGAAACTAAAAGTTTTAATTAATATAAAAACGCTAAAAAGATTCTAAAAATAATTTAAAATTATTTTAAAAAAATTTAAAATAACCTTACTAGACTAAATAATATAAAAGCGGAATAGACTTTTTATAAAGAGTAATAATTTACCTAAAAATATACTAATATAATAAGACTAAAACTAGTCTCTTAAAAAAGAGAAAATAATTTAAAATAATTTTATATAAATTCTAAAAAAGTTAAAAGGGTTACTTTTTTTTCTTTTAGTAGTTATAAGCGCTAAATTAGTCTAAAAAGACTCTTAGTATAAACTAATAATTTAAAATAAACTATTTTAGAGCTATATTTTCTAATTAAGATAAAATTATTATTTTTTACTTTTATAGTTTTATATATATCTCCTATAAAAAGTTTAGTAATAAAAATAGCTTTATTAAAAATTAAAATAGT
This sequence comes from Pleoardoris graminearum, assembly GCA_030770415.1. Taxonomy (NCBI): domain Eukaryota; kingdom Fungi; phylum Ascomycota; class Dothideomycetes; order Pleosporales; family Didymosphaeriaceae; genus Pleoardoris; species Pleoardoris graminearum. The sequence continues at coordinate 12,579 of JASEKS010000131.1, forward strand.
TTAATAGTATAATAAAAAAATTATAAAAGATATCTAAATATACTATAATAAAATATAAACTATAACTATTATAAATTAGTACTATCTAACCTAAATTATTATATTAAAAGCCTATATATTATAGTAATAACTATAAAAATTTAAAAAATTATAAATTTATTTAACTATCTATCTAAGATCTATTAGAGTATTACTTTCTACTACCTATTTTTTAAAAAAAGTTACTAGGGAATAGAAGCCTCTAATAACTATAACTTTTAGTAAAATTAGTTATTCTATTTTTAGTATAATAATTAGTGCTAAATTAGTAATTAAAGTATATAATTTTTTTATACTTATTACTATTAATAGAAATAGAACTTAAACTAGTAAAACTAAAAATTTAAAAAGCACGTTAGTTACTATAGCAGAAAAAAGTAAATAAAAAAAATAATATAAAGGCCTAAACCTAAGTTTAAAGCTAAATAATATAATTAGTAGTCTAATAGTTCTATTTAATTTTTAAGCTAATTAAAGCTATTATATAGGAAGTACTAGACTTCTAAAAAGTATATTAGTAATTAAGTATACTAAATAATACTAAATTAGCCTAAACTACGCTATTATATTACTATAAAAAATATTTACGTCCTTTTTACTCTTTTTAAAACTTAATTAAAAATTATTAAAATTATTTTTAGTTTTAGCGCGCTTTTACTTCTTTTTAAGGGCCTAGTTTAAATAATTATAATTATAAAAAAGAATACTAAACTTTATATACTTATTTAAGAAATAAAGAGTACTATTATATATATAGAACTTATTAAAAAACGTAAAATTATTATTATATAATAATTAGCGCTAAATTGCTCTAAATATTTATAAACTATTTACTTACTTAGTTAAGTCTATTATAATATACTCGTAGATAGACTTCGCTTTTTTATTAATTTTTTTTTATTTTTTTTTAAATTTTTTTACGCGCCCTAGTTATATTAAAAAACGTAAAAGTAGTAGGCTTAACTATATATTAAAATTAGCCTTTTTAAAAAACTATAGAGTACTTAACGTAGTATAAATTTATAACTTAATATTTATACTTTATAAAATTAGTTTTATATTTTATACGGCGTTTATTAGACGCCTTTTAGCCTAAATAAAAATAATTATTCTTATTATTAGCTAAAGTTTTACTAATAATAGTCTTAAGTTACTTTAGATACTAGAACTTATTATATAATAACTAATTAATATAATTAATACTATATAGCATTAAATAGTACTAAACTAGTACTTATTATATAATAAGCAGCGTTTTTATTAAAATAAGTAAAATAAGTTTTTATTTAGTAACTATTATATATAAATAATTCTTACTTATCTATATTAAAGTTTATTAAGTACTAATACTTACTATTTAAGATACTATATTTTACTATAACCCTAATATAACTAACGTAGGGTAATTTTATCTATTATTTATTTTTCTTAATTAACTTAATATAAAAATCCTTAAAAGTACGATGCTTAGAAGATATTATAGTAATATAAACTAAAACTTAATAAAACGGCTTAAAATATAACAGAGAAGGGCTAATTATAACTTAAAATAATTATATAGTATAATTAGTACTAAATTTTACTATTTTATACCTTATATAAAATACTTACTTTTAAAAAAAAAATTAAAGTTAAAGTAAAAAGTAGGAGTAAAAGTCTCTAGAGCCTAATTTTATAACTAAAGGCGCTAAGACGCTAGCGCTAATAAAATAATATTATTAATTAGCTTATTATATAATTAACTATACCTAATAAAAATAGTAAAAAATAAATAGTACTAAATACTACTAAATAGTAATCTATAGTAAAAGGCCTTAAAAAAAATACTTAACTTTAATATTTAATACAATTATACTAAAATAGTCTAAAACGTACTAAATAAATATATTTAGGCTATATACCTTTATATTATTTACTTTTAGGCCGAGAGCAGTCCTAAAAGGGGGATAATATTATAATTTAGGTATTTTTACTCTAGATAGAAGCGTATTTATATAATAAAAGATATATAGTCTATACTATAGGGCTTTGGCTTAGTAATAATTTATCTTTTTACTCTTATAGATAATATATACCTAATTTATTTTATATATTATACTATATTACTACTCTACCCTAATTCCTAATAAATTATTACGACTAATAAAGAGTACCCTAAAAAAAAATTTAAATATAAATATTTTATTTTAGCGCGTACTTTACCTAATAAATAATTTATAAATAAGTATATTATTATTACTATATCTTTAGCTAATAACCTCTAAATAAGCGTAGTAAAATATCTAAAAAATTAATTTATTACTATTTTACAATATTTTTATTACTAGAGTATATTATATAGTAACCTAAATACGGCTAAATAAATAATTAAATTTATAAAATAGTTAAAAGTAAAAGCGTAAAAACTATAATATACTACTAAAATAAATATAGCGCGATTAGAGCTATAAATTTAATAGTAGAAATAAAATCTTAATAATACCTTTTAGTTAGTTATTTATATCTGTTAAAAGTATAACAGCGTAAAGAATAACGCGTATATTTTATAAAAAAAACTAAATACTAAATAGTAGCGTTAATTAACTACTAATAAGACTCTTAGTAAGATAATCTAATATAATAATAAATATAAGTAACGCTCTATTATAGTAATTTAAAAAGTACGTAAATTATAAAATAAATTAAAATATTTAAAAATATTAGTAAAAGCTTCCTGCAGTATTATAGCTAATAATAAATTTTTTAAAAAAGATAAAAAGTATAAGAAGAATAATAAAAAAAAATAAAAGATAATACTATATAAATTATTATAAAATCTTACGTCTTTAAACCTATTTAATAATAATAGTAGTAACAGTTCTAGTAGCTCTAATAGTTCTTTTTATTATAGTAATATAAAATTAATATTATCTAATAAAATTTACCTTACGCCTTATAAGGATTAATAATAATATAATAGTATACTAGTATTAGTAATTAATACTACTACCTCTAAAAAAAGGGCCGTTTAAATAATAGATAAAAAAATATTAATAAGTTTAGCAGCACCGTTAATAAGAATTTAAATATATAAATTAAGAATATAAAAATAAAATTCCGGTAATTATATAAGCTTTTCCCTAATAAGTAGTCTAAAATTAAATACTTTTATTAAATATATAAAAATTGCGTACTTATTCGTATTTATAACTATACTATTATAATATTAGATAATCTATACTAAAATATATAAAAACTATATAATAACTTATAAAAGGTATTTAGTTTAATTAACTAATAACTTACTACGCCCGTAAAATTTAATTTTAGTAAATTATAGTAACGTAATAATAAATTCTTTAGTAAATAGTTAGTATATTTTAAAAATAAGGTAACGTAAGTATACTTAAAACTTACTTTAATAAAGTTTAAGACTATAACTAATTTTAATTTATATTTAAAAGCCGCCACGATAAGCGCAGCCCTAGTAAATAAAATTTAAATATAATTTATTTAGTAACTATCCTAATATAAAACTCTTAAAGACGTTACTTATAAAAAGCCTAAAAAGAAAAATAATAAAAATAAAGATAATAAAAAATCTATACAGGCTAGCGCTTCTATTAATAAAAAGTCTAATTTTAATAATAAATATAACCTTACTTTTAACCTAAATTATCGCCTATTAAAAGAGTTTTATACTATTTAAACTAAGAAAGTATATATATATTACCTAAAGTCTAGCTATACGCCTAACTAAAATTAGTCTAAGTCTTATAAAAGGGGCCTAATAGTCTTAATACCTACTAAATAGTTTTAAATAATAGATACTTAGGACGCTAATACTAATAACGCCTATAATAGTAACTATAATATTAAATATTAAAAAAAAGTATAGTTTTTAAGAATAGTTACCTTTAGAGACTCTTATTTATATATAAAAAAAAGATCTTTAACACCCTCTAGTATTATTTTATAGTAGAGTAATACGTACTAATAAGCTAATTAAATTTATAATTATTTTTTATTTTATTAAGTAATATTTACTATATAGCTTATAGTTTATAAAAATAATTTATTATTACTATAGTATACGGCGTAACAGATTATCTATTTAATTATAATAAAAACCTACTAAATAAACTACCCTATAGCGCTTAGATAAAACTAAAAATATAAGTTAATATATTTAATAAAATATTAGTTACTATATATATTTTTCTAGATAGTAGCTATACTAAATAAGTTATTAGTACTAATTTTATACGTGCCTATAGGCTCTAGATAATTATATTATAAAGTCTTATTATTTTAAAATTTACTAATAGTAATATTATAGGTAAGATAACGTATATAGCTAAAATACGTATAATAATTAAAAAATATATTAATAAAAACTAGTACTAGATTATAAATATTATTAGCTATAACATAATAGTTAAATAACTATAGCTTAAAACTTATAACCCTTTATATAAGTAAAGTAAAAAAATAATAGTATTTAAGTTAAACTATTACTATAGTAACTATTTATACTAGTTTTTACTTATTAAAGTAATATATAACTAGTATAGTAATAGTTATACTAAAATAATTAAATTTAAAAATAAAAATAGTATTAATATAGAAATTATTTTAGTAAAAGCTATTATAAAAATAGCTTATTATAATTTAAATTTTATTATTTAGATAATACTAAAAGACTAAACACGTTTTAAAGTAAGTAATAATATAAACTACGCCTAACGCGCTTATATAACTTTTATAAAAACTAAATAAATTACCGCCGCAGCCACGTAAATAAACTTTAATAAGTTTTATTTAAAACTTAATTAACTACACCCTATAATTAATAAAATTAAATAAAAATTACTAAAATAATTTTACTATATTACTAATTTATAAGATTTTAAAAAAGTTATTAAACTGCGTTTACGCTAACTAAGCGTTAACTATAAAATATATTTAAAAAAAGATAGTTAATTAACTACGCAGTACTATTTTAGAATATTATATAAAAATACTAAAGTAATTAAGGCCTATATATAGACTAAAATAGTAAAAAAATATATTTATAAAAGTAATTTTCTATTTACTACTCTATTACTAGTTATTAAAAAGCCCGAAGGAAATATCTATATATATATTAATTATTACTATTTTAATAAAATTATAATTAAAAATCGTAACGCCCTACTAAAATTAAAAAAAATACTTACCTATATAAATAAGGCGCGCGTTTTTTCTAAGTTTAATATTATTATAGTATTTAATAAAATCTAAATTAAAAAAAGTAATAAGTATAAAGTTACTTTTCTTACGCGATTTAGTTTATTTAAATACGTAATTATACCCTTTAGACTATATAACGCCCTAGACACCTTTTAATAATATATTAATTAGTTATTACGCAAGTATTTAAATAACTTTTATTTAGTTTATTTTAATAATATTATTATCTTTAGTAAAAATAATTAGGACTATAAGTAGTACTATCTTAAGGTATTATATAAACTTTATAAAATAGGACTATACCTTAATATTAATAAATATAAGTTTTTAGTTTAACGTGTTAATTATCTTAGTATAATACTATTTATAGATAGGCTAAAAATAGACTTAGTTAAAATTAGGGCTATTATAAAGTAGCAGCAGCCTAAAATAGTTAAAAATATCTAAGCGTTTATTAGTTTTATAAACTTTTATTAATAATTAATATACTACTTTTTTTAAGTTATAAGACTATTAATTAAGTTAATATACGGTACTATAAAAAAAGTTATACTAACACCTATTACTAAAAAAGCCTTTAAGTAGCTTAAATATACCTTTATTAACGCCTTAACACTTACTTACTTTAACTCTAATACGTATATAATTATAAAGACTAATATATTTAACTAGATTATTACTAGTATATTATTATAATATAATAAAAACGGCGCTCTATAATCTATTATTTTTTTTTAATAAAGATAAAACCGGCTAAGCTTAACTATTTTATTTATAATAAAAAACTTATAGTAATTATCCGTACTTTTAAAAAATAGTAACCTAAGTTTAGTAATATACTTAAGTTTATAAAGGTATTATCTAATTATAAAGCTTTAAAATATTTTATAATAATTAAATAGTTAAATTACTGGTAAGCCTAATAGGCTAAGTTCTTATTAAAGTTTAATTTTATAATTAAATATAGACCCGGTAAGAAAGGTATAAAGCCTAATATATTAATATAATAAACTAAAAATATTCCTGTAAATATATATAATAATTAAATATAATACTAATAGTAGGTACTACTACTTTTTAAATAATTTAAACTACTAATATATATTATATATAACGGCGGCTCTTAATACACTATATACTTAGCTAAGATCTTAATAAATATAATAGAGTTAAATATTATAAACTTATTATAATAAGTCTATAAAATTAGCAAGAAGCTATTTATTTTTAATAGTTAAAACGAGGACGCTGCTTTAAAACTTTATAATAGTTATAAGGATGCTAGTAATATAAATCTATTAGAGTTACGTAAAGTAGTTAGTTTCTATAATAATATTATTAAAGCTATAGTTAATACTATAAAGAGCGGTGCGTACTATATACCCTACTAGTTCTATTATAACTTTAGTATTTATATTAAACTATAAAATTATTGCTTAAATAATAACTTATTATATATTAATAGTAAAATCTTTATACTCTATAATAATAAACTCTAAATACGTTTTATATAACTATATTATAATAACTATACTACTAAATATAATAGTAAGTATAAAATATACGTATAATTATTATAATATTATTACTAACTATACTATATAAATAGTATTACCCGTTATATATATAACTACTTTATTTATTTTAAAATAAAATTAAAACGTAAAAGTAAGTATAGTCTACTATACCTACTACTTATACTAAATATTTATTAAACTAGTATATTTATTAATTTTATTACGCTATTACTTAAGAGCTATTATAATAGTTATAATTATAGGTATATTATAGTTCTTATAGATAGATTATTAAAAAAAAAAGTTTATACCCTTAACGTCTCTTAACGTAAAAACTTATATTTAAATTTTTATTAAATACGTCTAGCGTAAAAAAAATTATTTTTTAGAATTTATTACTAACCGCGGCACGTAATTTATATTTTAGTTTTAAAAATAATTATATAAAAAAGTTAGTATAACGCTAAAGTTATCTATAGTCTTTTACTTAAAAATAAATAAATAGATAAAAATTATTAATTAGGTGTTAAAGGCTTATTTATACTGTTTTATTAATTATAAGTAAAATAACTAAATAGAGTTATTACCTATTATAAAATTTAAAGTAAATAGTAGTATTATATTAATAGGTATAATACTATTTAAAACTATAAAAAAATATTTACTATATATAGGTACTAAACCTCCTAGTATACTACTAAAAAAATAAAAGGTAATACGTAACGCGTAAACTATAAATAAACTTTTTATATATATAAACTATATAAAATAATAACTATATCTAATACTAACGTAGGCGTAGGCGAAGATAAAAAAATATACTAATAATTAATAACTACCTATTTTAAAAATCCGTATAAGTAATTAAATTATATTTAATATATATAACGTCCGTATAAGTTACTCTAAAAAACTAAAAAATAAAAATTTTAAACTATTTAAAATTATAAATATTTATAATAAATAACTAAATAACTACTATAGTATAAATTAAGTTTTTAAGCTTAATTTTACTAGTTACGCTACGCTTAAAAACGTTTATTTATAATTTTATCTATAGTTACTCTACTTATAAAATATAATACTATTACTAAAATAATAGTAAAAACTATAAGGGCCAGTTACTATAGAAGAAGATCTACTAGTTTATAATATTAAAGTAATACTTAATTATAAAATTAATAAACGTATAGTTAATTTTAATACTAGTTATAAAAGTTTACTAAAATTCTTTATTAAATAAAAATATTTTAATAACCCTAATTAGTAATTTTACATTAATATTATAGGTTATTAAAAATATTTTATAAAATACTACCGGCGTTATCCGTAAATACTTTAATAATTAAGTATATTTTTTTTAGAGGCTTATAATATATAAATAGCTATTACCTAGCTTATAATAAATAAATAATTAACTAATAATAAATAATAATAAAAGGCTAAAAATAATCTAATAGATAATAAGGTATAACTAGTAAATAAATAGTATAATAAAATTATAAAGATAATATAACTTAGTATAAAGGGCTTTCTTAAAAGTATAAGTAGTAGATAAAAGGAGTTATATTTACCTATTATACTTATAACTCTAATAGTTAGGTTATAATAAAAATAATTTTATAGCTTACTATTTAAGTAATTACGTATTTACCGCTCTAATAAAAATATTTTACTTTTATAAGTATTTAACTCCGCCCTATTATATAAAAGTTAAAAATATATAAAACTAATTATAAAGTTTTAAAAATAAAGCTTTTTAAAGGGGGGGATAGTATTATAAATATAAAAGGCGCCCTTTACTTAAGTATAAGTGCTAAAATAGATACGCCTATACTAGCGAAGCTAGTATTTTAGTATATATTTTTATTTTATTTTAGAATACCTAGTATACTCCCTATACGTAAATTCTTATTAAATATTAATATTTAATATTAATATTTAATATTTACCTTTTTAAGCCTCCGTAACATATTTAATATATTAAAAAAAAATATAGGTATATAGATTACTATACGTTTTATAATAATAATACTACTTAAGTTATATTTAGTAATATTATATAGTAGTAGAGCTTAACGTAAGATTTTTTATAGTTTATTCTAGAGTAGTAATTAAGTAAGCTTATAAATTTATTATACCACCCTCTTTTATCTTAGTGTAATAGAACAGACAATTATCCCTAATAAATTTAAAATAACCCCTATAATCTTTCTTAGCCTAGGTTATTCCCCCGTTAACTTCTTTACAGTACATTATTATTGTCCTTAGATCGAATTTTAAGATGTTAGCTTCCGCGCAGTCAGCATCTCCTGAGCCAGTATTAGTCGAAGAGGTCCTCCTCGAAGCACTCTGGGGCCAACTCAGCTTGCAGCATGCAGATATCGGAGTCCTTCCGGAGCAGCTCGATGAAGATTCCCATATTCCTCCGGAGCTTGCGCCCGCCTCACACCGCTACGTTTGGGACTTCGTCAACCATTACGGCGCCTACACCCGTTTCTCTACCTGGTGGTGGGAGAAAGACGACAACGGAAAGTGCAAGCCGGTGTACAAGCTGCACGACAGCCACGTCGCTGCTGCTGAGAAGGAAAACGAGTACAAGAAATTGAAGATTGAGATTGAGAAGAAGGAACAACAAGCTAGGGATGCTAAGGAGATCCAGGAGGTGCTGGAGGAGGAGTTGAAGAAGGACAGGGACAAGAGCAAGGCGAAGGGATCGTCGATGATTGATTAGTGAGGATCGGTGCGAGGGGATGAGGTGACTGAGCAGCGGAGGTGGATGGACGATAGCGGGTGAGAGATAGGCGAATGTGTTTTCAACATGTATGTTATCATCGTAGGGGTAACTATCACGCGATGAATCTGGAGTTGTGCTGAATTCCGTGTTACTCTAGGACATACAATACAAAGGTTCATACCACTTTAAGAAGGAAAAGGCAAACCGAACAGTGAACAGCACGTAGAACTAGTTTAAATATCTTTATTTCTGTTTACGTTCTGGTAATGACGACAGGGAGTGTATCTAAATTCTGTGAATTGCCTTTCACATTATTTGAGCTAAGCGCTTTTTTGACGAAGTCGAGGGCGTTCGGTCGGGAAAGGAAGATGCCGTCCTCAGTTTCCTCGAAGTACTTCTGATAAGTGCCGAGAGATTGTTTTCGGTCTTCTCGCCAATAGCGTTGACGTGCTCGAGCTGCTCATACTAGACCAATGTCGCCCTAGTCGCCTGGTTGTAGTGCTTTTCCACCCAGTCATATAAAGACACGACGACGGCAGCTATCCGTCGAATTGTTGCTCAATAGGGGATTTGAACTGCTCGTGTTCAGCCCGGCTCGTTTCGGGGGGTGTATGAGTTCGGGTCGTTCGCCCTCTCTGCGACTAGTACATGGGTCGCGTGAAGAAGTATATTGGAAGGAAGGTGTCGCCGGTTAGATGTGTTTTGGATGTACGTTCTTCCAGGTTTCCAGATGGCCGCGATCTGGTCGCGGCATATAGCTGCGGGAGCTCGTATATGAAAATGATGGCAGAGTGCTACACAGTGTGAGAAGGCGTGGCATACGCATGAGCGAGACTATACTGACAGTGTTCCGAAGTCTGTAACCGCTTATAAAGTCCCCCAGCCCGCTTGTTTTGGGCTATCAGGCTGCACTTCCTATGGAGCGGGCCGGGGGCCCAGGACTCCGAGGACAAAGTGTGGGATGTCCTAGTTTGTAAGACAAGCGTTAGTAGAGGAACGGCGAGAAAGATGCGACAGTGAAATTACCTCATAATGCACAGGGAAAACGGGTGTCTCCCGGCTATACATGACCTCCATAACCATAGTGAGCTGCAGAGCACTTTTAAGGGCCTAGGTCAGCTCAGTCTATGACCTAGGTATAGTGCTACGGAACGGTGAAGCCTTTACTGCTTTTGGAGAAACAAGGCCGTCGTTAGAGGACGAGCATACTCATAAACGATTGATAAGTGAATCGAAACAAATGAATGATCTTGGGGATTGTGCGTGCGGAGAGGGAAGAAGGCGGAGGTGACCGGTAGATATATAAGCTCGATTGGCGCTAAGCCGGATTTGGAGCCAGTGAGAGACCAAAGGAAGGCGCGCGACGGTCCACCGCCCGCGATGAAGAGGGCTTCGCAGAAGTACGATATCAGCGCGAGCGATGCAGTTAGTCACATAGTCAAGGCGGAACGGTTATGATTCATGATATTCGCAATTCGGTATAGCCTCACGCTGAGTTCATACAGAGTCTCGCTATCATTATGCATGCTCCTCAACGGAGTGCTGAATTAAAATCGCCCAGGGTATCGTAATCCATAGACGCCAAAAAATGCACGACCGTCACGATCCCGCCTTTCCATGGCAAAGAAACCCATAGCCTGTTGTATCCTCACAAGTGTTCGCAGCGACCGCATGGCTACTTCTTGATCTCTCCGGTATGGGGAAACCAGCTCTTCGACATGATCATATAGTCGCACTCAATGACCCTCTCCCTGACAACCCTATCTGGCGGCGTGGCCCGGTCCTTCGTGTAGCCCATCTTCTTGTATGCCTGGATCGCGCCCTTGTTGCTCTTGAAGACGGTCAGCATGGTCTTGTTGATGACGACCGACTGCGCCATAGCCTCGACTGTGAACATGAGCCACCGTCCCAGTCCTTTGCCGCGGAACTTTTCCGCAATGTGTACCTCGTAAATGTATACGACTTGTCGATGTTGGTTCGGCGGATCGTCGTAGTCGATCATGAACGAGATGAAGGCGATGATGTCCGTGTACATGTCGGCGCGCGCAAAGGGGATGTGACTGCCGTCCGATGTGCGAACAATGAGGTACACCATGTTCTTGTCCTGCATCTCTGTCCGCTTGGACGGGACGTGCCAGCCGATGCTGGACGCCTTGTATGCCGCCGAGGAGGTGTATTCCACGATGCCGAGGCAGCACTCACGGTCTTCCTCGGCGAGCACGCGGTCCTCGTCCGGAGTCGCAGTGTTGCGCCGCAGCTCGAGCTTGTAGGCGCCATAGATGCCTTTGAGTTGCCCATGGTCCTGGCTGTGCCTCCAGACCGCCGCGAGAGCATCGTCGTCCCAACCCCGCATGATACGCGAAGGCGAGGTCATCGGGTCGACGAGGAGGTGAGGACCGGGTACAAGGGTGAACTTTTGCAAATCGCGGGGCCTTGCAGCGGGCTGGAAGTCGGCTTCGAAGGTGGGGTGGTGGTTCCTCTTCTGCTCGGGCTTCCGGTGCTTTCGTTTCTTCGTTCCAACCGAGAGCTCCAACTCGTTGTTCCAAGTGGGAAGGGGCAGCGGACCAATGTCAGGGAACTCGAGCTTGGGCTGAGCCTTCACGAAGGGAGCACGTTGGGCGCGCCTGTTGGCGAGGCGGTCCTCGTACCTGGCCAGATCGTCCTCAGTGAGCGTGCGGATTGCATTCGGAGCGCGCTGTGCCTTGTGCTCGACGTCGTCATCAGGCGACGCGTCCTTCGGGTGCAGGAATTGTTGGCGGATCGCCCCGAGGTCGTCGAAATCGCAGGTCGTCCCCTGGCGGGGAAGCGGCGCCTCGAGCCACGCGAATGCGGCGGGAACCGGCTTGTCGTCGTCGGGGAAGACAATCTTCTGGCGCATGCGCTGAGCGCGCTCCTGCACTTGCCCAATGACTTCGTATTCGTACTGATTGAGGCTCCAGGTCGTGCGTCGCCTTCGTTTCGTCGCGGCGATCCGAGCCTTTTGGCCCGAATGCTTGACCATTTTAGCGGGGCTGGCGTGGGATGTCGGCGTGGGGAGGGCGCGTTTAGGGCAAGGCGTGGACGCGCCTTTTGCCCGGTCCCCGGCGCACGTGCCCGTGTAGCCTCAGTTCTTCCGTTGCATCTTAATCGAGCAGCCAACAGCCGGCAACAGCTTTGAACGCTCGTCATCTCTTACCATGGTAGCAACCAATCCGATCAGACGGCACTTCGCAACGGTCCTAGGGACCAAACCCAGCAGGCTGCGATCAAGGGGAAAGAGTCCCTTGGGTTTGGACCATTTCATCCAGAGACAACGCGCTTTGGCTCTGTGGAAGGACATAGTGCGCAGCACAGCATCCATTTCAGAGCCTGGCATCAGGCAAGAGATGCGCCAATTTGCCAGAGCAGAGTTTGAAAAGCACCGGCGCGTCACAGATCTTGGCCATATTCGATACCTCATATCTGTACGTCTCCTAGCCAGCTGCATTCCAGTGCCACTGACAGTGTTCCATGTGCAGACTGGAAGAACACAATTCGACACTATGAAGGGCTCGCTCATCAACTCCGGCGTGCTTACGGAGGCCTGAGCGCTCAATAGATTTGCTGCGACTCATTTATCAGGCCTGTTGGAGCGGGCATCTGACTCGTGCAGCATCTAGCGCGGGGCGCGCTTGGAATCTGGCCCTAGCCATCAACCATTTCTCAAAACCGCCAACAGCCTACATGCTCTTAGGTGCATGTCCCAGCTATGACTATATCGGAATCAACACCATCCCTCCCTCTGTCTTGCTTTGTATAATGCCTTGAGAAAGCTTGGCCCAGTACTGACCAAACCCACCTCTGCAGGCGCACTTCATCACGTACGTCCCGGTATTCTTGCGCCAATCCGATTTCACTGAGTAACATTGCAAAGAAACCTTAGTTTTTCGGCGTTTCATCAAATCGAGCTTCTCCCTCCGATCCGCGCGCTCCAGGCCTTGCCCCGAAGATCGAAGTGAAAAGTCTTAGCCGATCAATGAAGTCCGTCCTTGTGGTTGGCGGAGGGCCGGCTGGTCTTGTCGCAGCTAAAACACTCCTGCAGCATGCCGGCGATACAAAGTTCGAGGTTACTGTTTTTGAAGCCGCAGCAAGAGTCGGTGGCATGTGGAGATGCTTACCGGGCGAGAGGGGCGAGATTTGCAGTCCATACATGCGAACAAACCTCAGCCGCTTCACAGTCGCTTTTCCAGACCTTGCATGGGGATCTGTTGATCTTTCAGATCCTGTGACAGGAGCGAGGCCTTCCGGACCGCCCCCGATGTTTCCACCGGCATGGCAGGTGGGCCGATATCTGGAGACATATGCTAGCAAGTTTCTTGCTCCTGACACCGTGCAGCTCAATAGACGGGTCACAGCTGCGAATTTTGTTGGCGACAAGGGGGACGGAAAGTGGGATATCACTTCGGTGGACCAAACCACACAACAACAATCACAGGATTCTTTCGACTATCTAATCGTGGCCAGCGGCTTTTTCCATCGAGCTGGACCTAGAATACGTCAGACCGCGATGCAACATGGAGCTGGGAAGAGGATTCAGCATTCCACACAGTTTCGGGACGTCGCGTCCTTCTCAGCTGATGCAGGGAACGTGGTCGTTATCGGTGGCGGGATCAGTGGCAGTGAATGTGCCGCTACAGCAGCTTTTCAGATTTCCAGCGCAAAGCACTCGCCTGGGCAGAAGCCTGCTTGGGCAGACGGTAAGGTCTACCACGTATTTGACCGCCCGTTCTACATCCTTCCTCGGTATGTACCTCAGGATCCTTATAATCCTACAATCCAAGACTTCAATCTGTCCCCCAAGTTCCTTCCGGTTGATCTCACTCTCTACAACCTTGCCCGGAGAGGTGTCGACGGTCCAATCACGGCAACCATTGGTCAAGTTCCACCGGAAAAGGCCGAAAAGGGTCATGAGTTCATTAGATCTCTGCTGGGTGGTGATCAGCGCGCCACTGGACGTATGGAGCTTGTCTCGAAACCAGACCAAATCCGGCATCCCGCCTTTACAGGAATATCCGATCTGTATGCGGAGTTTGTGCGAGACGGATTGATTGTACCTGTGAATGGTCGTGTGAACAACATTACACAAGGCCAGAATACAAGCTTCTCCGTGGAGATAGCTGCTCAGGGTCCGTGGGCTGCCAATCAGAATGAGAAGTCAAGCTTGGATTGTATAAGCGGTGTCATCGAAGCTACCGGCTTCCAATCGCACCTTGAATATCTCTCTACTGAAGTCAAGCAAGCATTGGAGTATGACCCCGAGAGCCGCCGTGTTCCCTTCATCCTATCGCGCGGCTCCATCTTTAACGGAAACGTGCCAAAGATCGCCTTTGTCGGTTTCTATGAAGGCCCTTACTGGGCCGTAATGAGCATGCAGGCCAAGATCATCGCGCAACGCTGGGGCACCGAAGCTACTTCTCCCTCCGAACTAAAAAAGCTAGATACCGTAGATGCTCGCTCGGTACGACAGGCTATCAAAGACAGAAAGCTAGACGTCCCGCAGTTCTGGATGGCCGATTATGTGGGTCTGGTAGAGGAATTTGCGCGTGAGGTCGGCCTGCGGCGCGACGACACAGTTTTGGGACAAGGTGGCCCACTCTTTCCGTCGCGGTACCATGATAAGACAGAAAATGGAAACGAGGCTGCCGCGGTAATTCGTGAAGTCGCAGACGTTCTAGAGCGTTCAGATAAGCAGGCATTATATGTAGCGGCTGCGGCATTTCGTGCCATGCAAGGCACGTGGCTGCTCCAGCGGAAGATTGATTCTCGTCATCCTTCCATGCCCAGTGGCTCGTTCAAAGGCATTGCACACTTCCACCCGCGGCATCCAACAGATACTATTTACTCCGCCGAGTACCTGTACACCGAGGAAGGTACGCTAATTATGGACAACGGCATGTCTTTCCCGGCTACACGACGTTACGTATACCGCTACAGCGAGTGCGATGATACCATAACGGCATGGTTCGCGGAAGAAGATGGCCTGACCGTAGGCAACTTCTTTAGCAAATGGGAGTTTTATGCGCCTTCCGATGTCGAACATGGATGGATAGCGAAAGGCCACCACTATTGCAAACCTGACGATTATAAGAGCAAATGTGAGTTTCGCTTCAGAGGTGCTAGCTTGGAAACCTTTGGCATCACATACGATGTGTCTGGTCCCAAGAAGGACTATGCCCACGAGAGCTGGTACAGCCGACAGACGCCGGCCCTTGCGTAAGCGGAAAGACTTGTTTAGCTGTGATTTCGGGGCAATAGTTGACCAATATGGAGCACAGCATGTGGAGCAGATGGCGGGTTCAGAACCAGACTACCACTGACGCTACAGTTACAGCTGTGGAAGCAAAATGGCGGTGGCCTCGTTAATCCTTGCTGCAATGGTACCTTGGCGCGTTCCCTCCTGCTGCATCGCCTGTCCTCGTGTCTGTGTCTGAGTTTGTTTCAATTGCACGATCTGTTCACGGGTGTTATCAGTCACTTAACCATCATGACACCTAGCGTTATGGAGAAGCGTACCCTACGATTTTCATGGCAGCTGTAGCCATACGGTAGCAACAAGCGGTCGAGTAATTTACTGTGTCATCTACTTATTTTCGCGAAGACCCGTCTATGCCTCCTTGGCCGCACGGCTGTGGAGCTTTCTGACGACATCCCTATCCTCTTGGTTACACGTTGACACGAAAGAGCAGGAAGTCTCAGCGGTGCTGCAACAGTTGTAAGACCTCGCTATTTTTCAGTCATTTCAGGTAACCGCAGCCAAGTCTCGCAATAAGATTCCAAGAGCTTGCCTGTGGCATTGTCACTCCTGTGGAGATGCCTCTCCTGGTCCGGTTGCGATCGAAGCAAAGTATATACTACAACAGCACAATCTAACTGTCGTTCTCATCCCGATCGCGGTACGTCGTCTCTTCCATTTCATTCTGCAAACTGGTTATCGTAGGACTTTTGAATTAGTATGAAGGGAGCTTGTCTCATCCGCATTTCCGGGGTCGGACGCCAGCGGCTATCATCATTTGATTTCCGTTCGCCTGAATTCACTGATACAGCGATTCAACCCCGTTTCCCAGCCGCCTTCCTAGAAACCAGTCTATGGTATCGAATATTCCGGGTCAGCTCAAGCTACAAGGCGCCACCACCTTAGCACCTCGCTAGAACGGGTTCAAATAGCATATGCTTGCTGCGGCCATCTTTCAGAGTGCATAATCCGGTCACGATGTTAGCGAAGACGTGCTTTGCGCCACAAACATACTCGGAATGCCAGCCTTCACCGGATCCACTTCACGTAAATACTATATCACAATCTCATCTTGGTTACCGTAACACTCACCGTGGAATGTGGTTCAGAAGCCCGCACGAGGTCTGAGTTAACGGTTGTCCCACGCTGTCCAACCCTACCTTACGATGCACCTATCACCGCTCAATGTAGGAGCCAATGCGAACACACCGCCATTGGTTTCTCCTCTATCAATGTACGGGATGAGTTTTAGATGCACAGCTGTTTACGTGGGGTCGCGCCTGCTGAAAAATCTCACAGATCGGTGATCTGTTGGACGCTGCGCTAGACGGTAAGACGCCTGGTAGCGAAATCTGCAAGTTGTTGAACCTACTTAAGAGTCTGTTAACGCCTTCGATTCACTACTTGAGCTGAACTCCGCAGCAATCGTTGTTCATCGGGAAATCTACTGAACTCCTTTCGGAAATATCCAAGACAGGCTCACGCCATCATCTTTATCCCACCCGGCCTTCCATTTCGAGCGACACCGCTTCGACAGAATGAAGACTACTCATCTACTTTCCGGCCTTTTCGCTGCGCTCGTACTTGCTGGACCGGCGAAGAGGAATTGCGGACAGCAGTGCTTCAACTCTACCAATGGCTGTGGTGTCGAATTTGGCGGGTAAGATAATGCTACGACTCCATTCAGACATGGCACAAGAGCACTGACTCCATCACGGATGCTGGGACGACTGTGCCCTTAGCATGAACGAGCATCCAACCTTCGTCGCACCACCATGCTCAGCCACATCCTCGGTGCTCCTCGCCACCGAACACGATACAGCTACCACTGCGAGTCCGACCATCCCACCCGAGATGACATCCGCACCGGATGCGACCTTTCCCGTCGCTACCAGTGGCTGCTGGTCCGGCCATACAATCTGCATCGACTACCAACAATATTGCGGCAACCGTAGCCAGCCTTACGGAGGGTGTGACGACGTGTGCTCCAAGAAAGTCTATACAGCGCCACTTTGTACGCTATCTTCAGTAGCGCTGTTACCAACGAAGACGAGGACGAAGAAACCGCTGATGACGAGGCCAGCCTGCGACAAGGCGAAGAGTTTCATGTGCGCGCCTTTGAACTGGCAACTGTAAACAGTGCTAATACCTCCCCTCATGTTAAAGGTTTGACACTTCTTCCTCTCCTGTACTGACAGTTAACGTGGCGTTTTGCTGTGTCTTTGCTGCTCTCTGCTCCTACTTCCGCTTTGTCCTTCTGGTGTCTTTTCTCAAACATCTTATCCCTTTGATGTTCTTTCGCTATTCAAATGTGAAGTGCTGCTTCCCTGGGTACATGAATGAGTATACGGCCTTCTATGTTCGGGCTTCAAATAGATTGGTGGTTGTCTTCCAAACGTATACATATCGGGTACGAGTTATATACATTTCTGCAATCATATATCAAACTTGGATTTATAGTAATGCAAGCTCCTGCTTGTACGTGTGGAGTAGCATGAAACACTTGCGTGTTGCCGCAGGAGGAACAATACAGAGGATGTCATTGACAAGCTGTTGCACATGAGGCAAGCTTGAAAAAAAAAGGCGACCAACGAGTGCCTAGAATGTGTATAAAAGGTATACCAAGAAGAAAAGAAGAAGAACGCAAACGTCCCTGGGAGAGAAGAAACATCGGTTGGAGATAACTCCCCAAAGCAGGAGACGACGAGGTGTTCGATTTATAAAAGGTAACAAGACGGGCGACAATTTGGAGCAATGCAGAACTCGGTATTGATTACTCAGGTGGTGATATTTAAAAAAACCGTGTACCCTGTGAACGACTATATAATTTTATAGTACACCGTCTTTGCGAGAATTGATGTGCCGTTGAGTGTCGAGCCGAACAACGCCAAGGATAGTGACGTGATGCCCTGGCTTGACGGGGCGCACGTGCACGGTGGGCCGCTGGGACCTCCGGGCGCCAAGACAAGATTTTGGATCTCTTGCATCCGCGCGGAATACGATTCCACATCACACAGCGTAGACGCCGGCCGATCGATCTTTGTCTGCCTTGAGAAGGAACTCATCATGAGCAACAACATGCGCTATGCCTTGCGCGGCGACAGGCTGCTTCTGCGCTTGCGACCCCGTCCTCTCCCACCGCGGCGTCCATTCATCCCGATCACAGTGCGATTCGCCCACCTCCCGAAAAGCAAAAAGAACAAAAAGGGAAAGCTCCCGGAAGCTGGCTTTCCGTTCCTGCGTCTACCAGAATCGATCGAAGAAGTCGAGAGGATGGAAGGTCCTCTAACCGAAGAACAAATAAACGACCCCGACGCGATTCCCATATCCATCTACGAAGAAGACCCCACCAGTCCGACCGGCGAGCGCCTCATACAGCATATCCGAACACCCGAAGAGCGACGGCGACATAACGAGATTCACAAGATGATGGTAGAGGCGGACAATGATCCAAACTACCAGGAAGATAATCACGAACTCAATCGCCACTTGCTCGATGAACTGATCAGGGACCCCGATTTTGCCGATCTCGCCGACGACCTAAAGGACGTCAGGGAAAACTGGCTTTTGACGCCAGAGCAGGAGGCGAAGATGTTAGCAGAGGCAAAGGCGAGAGATGACGCACACGAGCAGGAGATTGAATCGGCAATACAGCTCGTAAACAACCAGTTGCTGCAGGCATTGATCGACGATCCCGATTTCGCATACGCGAAAGCCGAGCTGCAGGAGCTGCAGGAGATGGACGACGGCGACGGTGCAGAACATCAGGCAGCTGTTGCCAAGGTGCTCGAGAAGCTGGGCGAAGACCCGAACTTCGAGCGGAAGATGGCCGCTTGGGACGCCGAACACGACCAAGACATGGATGAAGAAGAAAAGGCATTTGTCAAAGAAGCAGAAGAACTCGTAAAGCTGCGAGAGCAGATAGACAAGCTAGGCGCCTTCGCCGACGCTGGGCTCGCCAAGCTCGAAGCCGAGATGGAACAAGCCATCGATGAAGACCTCGATGACGAGGATGTCGACGAAGAAGAGTTCAGGGCGAAGGAGATGAGCTTCGCAGAGCTGGGCAAGGAGCTACTGCAGCTTGCAAAGTCGAATCCGGAAGGAGGCGTCAAAACCTTCGACCGGGATGATGACGGCGAGCCGGTGGATCCCGCGCTCGAAGCCAAGGTGGACGAGATCATGAAGGACCCCAAGCTCATGGAGAAGCTCATGTACATCCAGAAGATCATCACAGAAGAACAGGAGAAGCAAGCTCCAATGGAGCTGGCGCCCGACCCAACCAAGCTTGAACCCGACCGCATCACTACCATCAGACAGCGCATGGCGATGGCGCGAAGAGACCCCGAGCATCGTGCTGCCCTCCAGGCTCTTCGCGTGAACCTCCTCCCTCCATTCAACGTTGCACCAGCGCTCCGCATCTTCAACGAAGCCATCGAGTACGCATACATGGGCGCTAACGACGACATCCGGCGCATCCTCTGGCGTGCCTACTCCAAGGCGCGCTCGCTGCCCACATTCGTACAAAATCTCTCAGACGACGCGTGGGATATATTATACTACTCGCAGGCAGTGACCTGGAGAAGCAACCAGAACCGAGAAGCGCACCTAAGATTGCTGCTGCAAGACCTGCAAAGTGTAGGCAAGGATGGACCGCCAACACATCCGGACGCGATCGCTGAGATGCAGAATCAATAACGATGCTATGATACATGTAGAATAGGCCGAAAGGCATGTACAATACAAGTGATACCCCTTCAGCCGCGAGGCACACGATCAATTGGCCATCTTATACGCTTCTTATACATGCCTTTAGCTTGCACATTTTCTTCTGCTGCGTTAGGCTTCCCTGCAGTAATTTTATAGGGAAGCGGTCTGTGACGTGGTCCCATTGGATGCTCTCCCACCAACGTCCCCACATTCCGTCCCCGCTGGCATTAGCACAACACCAACCACTTCGACGCGACGATTCAACACTTCTGCTGCGTCTCTAGCTCAACTGCCATGGCTCATCACCTTTATTGTACGAATCAAAACCACCTCTACGCGCCTGCGACTTGATACAGATCGTTGCGGTTATCCCGTGGTTGTTCTTCAACATGCAGATCCTCTTCACATCGGCGGCGACGCCAACTGCTCTCGCATTGGCGAGAGTGCTTGCTGCCGAAGGACACACCATTCATGGAGCAGACGAAGAAAGTGCCTGGGGAACATCATCAGCCCGTTACTCCCGCGCTTACCAATGCTTCCACCGCCTCACCGCCACCTCGAACGTAGCCGAACTGTGGAAAGTAATCGGAGTACACATCGACCTAGTCATCCCTTTCGGCCCCCTACCAGGACACATCATCCAAAGCCTAAGGTCTAGAGGCGCAAATATCGTCGGTGAGACGCTCGCCCACAATGACTACGAATTCCAGGACTTTGTGCGGGACAATATCATTGATGCGGCTTCCGGGACGCCTAGTATCGTCAAGGTACCAACATCGTTCACGGTGCACTCCAGGACGTGTATTGCGGAGATATTGAGTAACCGGGAGTCAACGTTCTCCTTGCAGCCCCTTCCATGTTACGATACAGATGATGAGGATACTCTTGTCGATGTTGGACCCTCGGCGGCATCAATACCGTCGTCGAATGCTGTTGACTCTACGACTCCGCTTGTGCTCTCCTGCTCAACGCTCGATGACCACACCGTCGAAGCAATCAAACGCCTTCCCATATCAGAGACGAAACCGTACCGACTTATTGAGGTAGCAGAAGGTGGTTCCTTCTACTCCGCACATGCCTTCGTGCACGCGGGGCAGATACGCACTTTTACTGTAACCGATACGCGGGCCATCGACCGGAATTTTGTCATCGTGGAAGCGGGTCAACCGTTGTATGATGTGCTTTACCAGTTTATGGTGCGGCTCGTTGAGGAATTGGAGAGTTGGCAGACCGTCGTTGCAAACCACTTGAGCCTGACGTTTCACGTGCAAGAAAAAATCAAGCACGGAGACTTAGTGCGTAAAATTACGGTTATCAGCTGTCATAACAAACCGCATCCAAGCCTTGTGTTACTTGCATCAACACCTGAGCTGCGGAAAGACTTGGCGCTCGCGTACACATCACCAACATTCACGGGTGCGGATTGGAAACCTGTTCAGTTCTCAGCGGATGCGCGTGGGCCAAAAGCGATGTACTCAGCGCCCTTGGCGGTTTCCGAACTTGCGCGAATCATGCTGATTGCGAAACCCTGGCGAAGGGACTGGTGGGCCCGCCTGGCGCACATGACGATGATGTGCTTGGTTTGGGTACTCAACTTCAAGGAACAGATGTGGGACCCCAAAGACCCAGGCCCGGCGCTATGTTTCTGGGGGCTCATGCTCATCAGCAGTATAGTCAAGACTGTTAGGCGCATGAGGGGCATCAATTGGTTGGTGCGCCGACTCGGGAGCATTCGCTCTGGGTGGCTGATCAATGAAGTGGTGACCCCAATGTTTTCGATGACTATTACTATCGCGATGTATTGGCTCGCCATACTGCTGACACTATGGGCAGTGCTTGTACGCAATGCATCGCTCCTCTCTGTTCAAGGGCGTGTAATATTATCCAAGTCATAAGAGAGATGCTGTAGGATACACTTTACCAAGAGAAAAATATTCCAATCATCAAATTACGAGAAATACGCCTGGAATTGATCTAAAACTATTTCAATCATTTTAGTTACGTTCGGAGCAGGCTTCGGTATTCGGCGCTTCTGGTTTGCCACTTGCGTGCAGATGATCCCGTGGTACTGGGATGCTCAACGCTGAGCCCAAGCACCCCAACGAGATCCTTGTTGTTTGGACCGGATCATCAATCGCTTCATCGAACAATGTATTGACTGCTTAACGAGACATTCCAGCGTGCCCAGTAACGACATGGGAACAGAATGGTGATGCGCTCTGCACAGGTCTGCCCCGAATCGATTCGTTGGGTGCGATAACACGATATCGGGTGCTCGGAGAAGCACTGCCTACACAGCTCTGTGCTCACACGACGAAATGAGGGGTCTGTAGTGGAGGTCAACGGTCATAGCCATGTCCAGGACGCAGGTCCGTGAGCGCGCGTCCTCGTCACCTTCTGCGCGTGCCCGCAGAGGGCGACCGGAGCTCAGGTTGAGGTATTCGCGATCTCAAGGCGTACGTTCAGCACCTACATGAATATAATGCGACTTTCTGAAATCAGGCCAGCACCGTCGGATGGACATCTTGTCAATACACTCGTCGATACGCCGACCTTCATTCCGCCATCACTCCGCTCCCGGTTCCCAGCCTGAACCACCAGACTCTTCCGAAAACCGATCTTCATCCCCACATAGCAACGTTGATCAAGACCAATTCGTTGATGGCCAGCCCACTGCTTCTTTGAACAACCAGCGGCCAGGCTTTGTACGCACGTTCTCAAGGTCAGGCTCGCAGTATAGACAGTACGATGCCGAGACTACGCCTAACATTGCGTACATAGAACGGACAGCCTCAAGGGCATTGCAAGATGCACGAAGGCGGTTTCAGACCATAGAAGGGCGAGAGGCTGTCGCCGAAGAGGATAGGGCCGATCTGTCAAACATCACGTCGCGTCTAGCGCAGCTAGCATATACCGACGCTACCAATAATATCGAGATGGATGGGCGGCCAGCATTTCCGCCACATCGCCTACCTCGTTCGACGCTGGACGCTACGACCCATCGGGATTCTGTGGCCATGGGTGAATTGGTTCAGATGAACAGGGTCAGTCGAGCTCCGCCTCTTTCGGACGCATTCGACCAGAACGAGCACGGCCAAGAGCAAAGCATAGCGCAGGTTCTGACTGCTGCCTCGGAGCCGTCGAACACCATGAAGGAACCGCGCAATGATCCGCCATCCCACACCAACGTGGGTGCAAACTTAGTCTCCCATGGTGGGGCGATGCAGGTTATTACCAGAAATGAGCCTAGTCCGGAGTACTTTTCGAGCCATAACTCTACCAGTGTCGCCGTCAAAGAGGCAGATGGAGGAGATGAGGAAGTTCTCTACGAACCCCAAGATAAGGGCGCAGAGCTGGGCGGAGACTGCTCTCGCGAGAACGAAATCTGCGGAGGGGATTGCTTTGGAGATAGTATAGAGGGTGGAGAAGCACTTTTTCCTCCTCTTCCACCGAGGAGCCTGTTTCGCAGCCGAAGTCCAACACCTGAGATCGGTGTCGGAAGAACAGTGAGGCTCTTCCCAACAAACCCAGATCCGCCAAGTGGCTCTACCACCCAAGACGATTTGCCGATGCGACCGCTGCCTTTAGATCTCGCTCCGAGCCACCCACCGTACCGCTACCGCGTTCCCGTTGAGCCTGCCGCAAGATCCTATCCCAGTCCTTTGCGCAATCAGGGCTTGAATCGTGCACCGACGACCAGGACGGGCAGAACCCAGGGCGACAAACAGAACTATGAGCGACGCGCATCGCACGACTGGGACTCGCGCCGGCATCACTGTTTCTCGATCGGTCCGTGGAGAGCATCCCATGACAGACCCGCAGAAACACAGGGGGATCAAGCCGGCGAAGTCTTCTACAGGGCTCTTATGCACGACACAGCAACGTCACACTGGGCTTTCCATGGCATTCAAGGCGTCATCTGGTTTTCGTTGACGGGCTACTTTTTTTGGCGGGTGTCACGGATCGGAACCAAGGTCGCTTTCGACTGCTACGAGCTGAAGACGCAGCTTCTCCAACTTGGAGAGGAGTTGACCTCATTGATTCGGAATTCTACCCTGGGAGACATCATCGGGGTCTCTACGAACGAGACCGCGTTCGGCGCTGTCCACAATGGCAATAGCCGCAATGTGAGCTCCATTATCATTCCGCAGGAGTTTCAGGCTATGTTGAAAGCGCATTGTATCCTCGAGCCGGTCAGACCTGCAGTGGTCTTAGCTTTGTATTTTGAGGTTTGGTTCCTTGGGATGTTGGTTGCTTGCGGGATCGCGTACATGTTGGAGGTCTTGGCTTTGACACCGCTTCGGACATGGTTGGTGAAGAGTGGGCCTCATGGGAGGAGGACATTGGTGGTGAGGATTGGAGTGCGGGCTGTTGCCGCGGGCATCGCTTCTATGCTAGTTGCGGGTACAACGTGGGCTATGAAACGGGGATGGTAATTCCGAACCGGTCAAAGGAGGATCGACATGATAAGGAGTTCCCATGATTGAAAAGAGGCCGCTAAAGTCCACTATAAGATATGTCTTGCAGCCGATGGCTTTGAGAAGCGCGCGAGGACAAACCAACCGATGTCTTGCAGCCGAAACGGCACTGTCCGTTTCATTCAGCGCCGTCACCTTGTCGTAACGTCCTCTGTTCTCTCTACGGTCTTTCGATGTACATCTTTCCTGCCTTGCAGTACAACATGGTCGACACCGCGGAACTGATTTTATCGCCCTTTTCTCCAGATCAACAGTTCTGTTACCAGCGCAGCCACTTTGTGTACTTATGCATAGAACGGGGCTACATGCTGAGCCAGTGCTGAGTTGGCCGCTACAATGCCCAGAGTAACGCATCCTGGGGCTCCTCAAGGTGGATAGGTCGGCAATTCTTCGTGGCGAGGAATGCCTCGGGATGGCAGTAGCGGGCGGCGGATACTGAAGAGTTGCGTGGCCGCGAAGATGGTATGCTAAGGATTGCCGCACGTCAAGCTCGAGGATATGGAAAGACGTAGGCATTCATACTGAGTTGAGGCGAGACTGAAGCGTCAACTACGCTTGCAGTATTCGGTGATGCCTTAGGATAAATCGTACCTCTTCTGGGGAGCGTTGCATGCTTGCCTGCCATTGACGTCCATGTTTGGAAGTCACGGCTTTGATCACAACTTACTCCAACGTATCGACGTGGTGGGGTAACAACCTTGAAACGAACGCTCCTGCCCTTCGGCTCACCGTGCCTTCCCCATCCATAGCACCATGTAATCACCTGCCCCGCAGAAGGAATCCCCACCAAAGGAAGAACCTTCTTCTTTCTCGTATATCTATCTGAATCTTGAGAGAATGATATTAAAAATCTCAAAGTCGGGCTGGTCTAGTGGCTATGACGCTCTGGCGGAATCTCGCCTGTATCCTAATATTAAAGTTAGCCTACAGTCCGATGCCGACTAGGGACAGATTAATTAAAGATTAACTAGAACTAGACGGGTCCGATTTATACCGGGACTTTCCGCAATAATGGGGTGCCTACTAGCATTCTATATATAGAGAGACGCTGGTTCGAATCCGGCGCCTAATAACTATAATAACCTTTTTATTTTATAGTTTAAATTATATTCCCTCTCTCAGAATTATTACTATAACGTTATATAACTCTAGACTAGCTATTTAAACTTCTACTATATTACGTTATTAATACTAACTCTTAATAAGCTTCTTATATAGTAATTATAATAACTTTTTTACTAGTACTAATAATTTATAACCTTTTTAACAGTAATTAAAGCTACTTTTTATAAAATCTTTTAATTTTTTATAATAACTACTAACTCCCTAATAGTAAGTTTTTATATAATTATCTTATAGCGCTATAGTATAATTTTTTTTATTATCTATTTTACTTTTATGTATATGTATATCTCTGTGCCTAAATAATTTTAATTACTTTAATTAGTTTTTTTTACTAGAGCCTCGCTTCTTTTACTATTTTAAAAAAGTTTTTTTTTATTATTAAAGTGCTACTACCGCCGCCGTTCTCTATTTTAAATAAAAAAATTTTATCTTTTTTATATTACTGTACTATAAAGTATACTATATTCTTATATAATTAGAAGTAAATTTTAATATTTTTATAAATATTATTAAGGCTAAAAATTATATTTATTTTAAATAAAAAAAATACGTTAGGGTTAAATTAGAATTAAAAATATTAACTAAAAATTTTTTTAGCCTATTAAGGAAACTAGCCTATTATATAGTACAGAGATAAAAGTTAAAATAGTTTTTAATATAATTTAGCTAGTTATTACTATTAGTAAAAGCCTATACTATATACTAAAAGATTATAAAGGTATATACATACTTCTCCTTTTTTAAAATCCCTTTTAGTCGCCCCAAGCCACCACAGCCACACTATTTATTTAATTAATATATAAATATATACTAAAAGTTATTTAGTAAACTAATTATTAGATACTAAAACGCTAACGTTATAAATATAATAATAATAATAAAAGATTTTTAAACTTTAAGTATATAGTATTTATAAGAAGAAGAAAAAACTATTATAGTTACTATTTTAAACGTACTATATAGCCTATAGTTTTATCTATAATTCTACCTATAGTTCTATTTAAAATAATAATAATTTATAAATACTCTATTACTATTTTATAGTTATTACTCCGCTATTATTATAGTTACTACCTAATAAGTTATCTATTAAGTTATTACTCTACTAGCTATAAAATTTAAAAAATCTTATATTTAATAGGTTTTAGTTATAGCGCTTCTATTTTTATTTACCTATATTAAGTAAGGACGTAGTATATATAAAGTTAATATAGCTCCTATAGATAAACGTAAAGAAATAGTCTAAATTATATTTAGGTAGATAATTTAATAATAAAGTAGTAATTACTAATAACCTTAAAAATAATTATAAGTAGTTACTAATCTATAAATATATAATTAGAATATAAGCGGAGCGTTACTATATTTAGTAAAATACCTTACCCTTGCTAAAAAGAAGGAGTATAACTTTTAAGAATTTAAAATTTATATTATTTATATATAGTCTCTATATAAGCTGTTTAGTATTTATTAAGTTCTTATTATTACGTTGTGCCGCGGCTTTATAAAGCTCGCGAAGTACGTTAATTAATAATTTAATAATAAAATTATAGTATAGCAGAAAGAAGAGCTAAGACTATAATAGGCTTATTACTAAGCGAGTATACTAAAAACGAGACTAAATCTTTAAAAAATAAGCGTAGTAGTAAGATAACCGCTTTAAAAAATATAGTATAAATAATTTATAAATAATTAAAAGTATAAGAAAACTAAGCTACTAAAAGTAGTACTCGTATAGAAAAGCGCAACGATACTAGTATTTAAAATTAATAGTAATTAAAAGCGATTACTCTTAAAATTAACGCGTATATACGTGCCTTTTTAACTATATATACTTAAGGTGCCTAGATATATACTTTATAGTAGTAGGTTATCTAATTATAGTTATACTAAGAGGTAGTATAAACTAACTACTTAGCTTTAGCTAGCTTATATATAGTATTTTATAACTAAATTAATTTAAAATTAATTTATAACTATTTTTTATTTAATTATATTATAATATTATTCTAGGGTCTAAATAAGGGATAGAATAATCTAATAGCTAATTCTTTTAAAAAAGTAGAAAGTCTTATTAAAATAAATAATAATTTTAATTAATACTTTATAAGTTATATATATATAAAATAAATTAATTTTTAATTAATTTATAATAGAATCGTATTATACTTATAAATAAAAATAGTAATAGCAATGTTCTAAAACCTTATATTATTAAATATATTACTACTATTCTATAGTATCTAAATATATATAAAATAAAATATACTTATATTATCTATATTAGTAAAGGCGCAATACCTATAAAAAATCTAATATAAAAAAAAGCTATTTAGTAGGCTAAAAGTATAAATAACCTTAAATTAATTATTAGTCGATTTTAAATTAATTTTAACTAATTACCTCTTTAGTTTTAATACTCTAAGATAAGTAAAATTAGTAAAAAGTAATTTTTTTTTTAATATATATACTTTGCGTTAGATATTTTAATACTTTAGTATAAGATATTATAAATTTATTTAAAATTAATTACGTAATATTTTTTATATAAAGGTTACTTTAGAGCTATATAATAAACTATATATAATTAAGAGCTCTATTTTTTAAATTTAAAATAATAATAAAAAAAGTAGGGTAAAGAACTATTATAAAATTTTTTATTATTAATTTTAAGCTAAATATTATATTTTAGTAAAACTATTATATACCCTAAAACTATATTTATTAAATTAGACTATAAGTTTTATATAAATATATTATAAATTAATTCTAAATTAATTTAAGCTAATTATAGGATTAATACCTTTTTATATTAGCTATATAAGCTAGAGTCTAAGTACTTTTAAAAAGTATTTCTTTTAAAGGGTCCCTATATAAATAGATATTAAATATATACACAGTCTTCTTACTAGTCTAATAAAACTTTTTTTAGAGTATTATAATGTTATTAAGCTATAATACTTAAAACTTAAATATTATAGTAAGTTTAATATAAATTAATAATAAATTAATTCTAAATATATTTAGGTATAGATTATATTTAGGGATAGAGTACACTTAAAAAATAAAATTATAGTATTATTTTTAATATTATTATTTATATATTCCCTCTAAAGTACTATATAGTTTACTAGTATTAATTAGTAAATATAGCTATATATCTCTATTACTATAACTTATAGATTAAGATTATATAAATAATATTCTATATATTCTATAATTAGTATTATACTTAGGGATAATATAAAATAAGTTTTAAGCTTAATTATTTCTAAATTTATACTAAATTAATTTAGTAGACTTTTTAAAGTCTAAAGCCGTTTTTTTTATATATATAATAAAGTTGCTATTAGTAACTACCTAATTAGAAAAAAGAGTACTAAATATACTATATAAACTAATAACCGGCTCTTAAAAGGTACTACGCTAAGTCTAATTAAAAAAGGTAATATCTACTAAAATAAATACGTAATAATTATTTAATAGTACTTAATAGTACTATAGCTTAGTATAATTTATTACTCTATATAGTAACTTATACTTATATATTTACTATTATAACTAATACTAAGCAGGTATTTATAAAAAAAGAAAAAAAAATATTATATTTACGGTACGCAGCGTACTACGTAAAATAGTAAATTTTATTAACTATAATACTAGACTTTTATATATATAATAAACCGTAAAATAAAAAACCTACTAGTAATAAATATATAGGCTCTTACAGCGCGTATTATAAAAGATATATATTAAATAAATAAATAAAAAAAATAATAAAAAAATTAAAATTAAGATAAGCAACTTTTTATAACTAGTATAAAGTAATAATAGTATTTAGGCGACTTTTAGTAAAATACTATATAATAGTACGCTTAATATAACTTAAGAGTAGTATATAGTTATAATAGCCGTTACTAAAAGGCTAAAAATTTAACTAAGGTATAGATAATAAGATAGAACGCCTTATAAATTAAATAAAGAGATAGTATTACTAGTACTCTTAAATACCTACTAAATACTTAAGGCGTAAAATAGTATATAATAGTTCTAGAAAGTCTACTATAAAGACTAATAACTTATAAAATTTTTATAATTAAATAAGGACTTTATATAAAAATAGTAAAATAACTTAAAAAATTTATATAAAAATAGACTAAATAATTCTAGGTATATTACAGAGCTGCGGATATATAATATTATAAAAGTATAATAGGTAGATAATACCCGTATATTAAGGAATTTTTTAAATTAGAAATAATAGCTAATAGGTCTAGGGTAATAAAAATAAATAGCTTAGTATATAACTAAATAAAATAAAATATTTTATATTAATTATTTTATTATAATTCTAAAACCTTTAGGTTACTATTAAGACTAGAAAGCCCTTTTATTATTTTTATAATCTAAAGGGTATACTTTTATTAAGTAGTTTTATACTGCCTTTATAGATAAAAATTAAATTATAAGACTTATTTATTATAAAAAACTTTTTAAGTTTTTATATAGGGGAGGCCTTAAAGATATTATATTTAAGTAAAAGAGATACTACAGTAATCTAATAATAGTAAATAAAAATTAATTTAGAATTAATTTAAAACTAATTTTAATCTTTTTAAGTATATATTTTAAAAATTCTCTCTATAAATACTTATAATATTATTATCTATCTTTTTAGATAGTAGGCTATCTTACTTATAGCTTAAAATATATTTTAAATTAATATATTATTAAAGCGACTTTAAAATATATAGTTTAAAATTCTTTTTATATTATTTTTTTAAAATTATAGAAAGCGTACGTCTCGAATTAATTTTTATATAAATTTTAGTTATTACTTTTAAGTATATTATTATTAATATATAAACCTTTACACTCTATAAAAAATATTTATAAAGTTTTTTACTACCTATAAAAAACTTACTAAAGAAAAATTTTAATAAATATATTTATATAAAAAGGGTACTGTTAGTATTACTATTAATATAAATATAAAATATATAGTAGATAAGTATAATTAATTATAAATTAATTATAAAACAATTTTAGTATATTTATAAATTAATTCTAACCTAAATATAAATTAATTAGGAATTAATTCTAAATAAATTCTTACTTATTTTTTAGGATTTAAAAGATATTTTACTACTCTAAACGTATAGTATTATTTATAGCTGTTATAGCTTAGTAACTATATATAATTTTATTAAATCTACTTTCTTTGGGGTATTAATAGGGCTGCTTCTTAGTCTAAATATATTAAGGACTTAGACTAGGGTTATATAAAAGCCTTATTAATAGTAGAAAGTATAAGTAAGTATATAAAACTTTATAACTTACTTATATATAAGTAAAAGCTTAAATTAATTTTAAATTAATTTAATATAAATTTACTAGAGTTAATAAGTTCTTAGACTATTAAGAACTAGACTTAATATAAAAAGAATCCTATTATTATAGCTAGGCTTAATTAATATTATAGTAATATACCTAAAACTACGTAAAATACTCTATACTTATATATAAATACTATAAAATAAACTATTTTAAAGGGGTATTATACTAAAATAAAGTATAAACTTCTATAAGGCGTTTAGATATAAATTAATTTAAAACTAATTTTAAATTAATTTTTATAGTAATAGGGCTATAAATATAAATATATAAAATATCTAAGAGTACTATATTTATAACGAGTATAGTATTAAATATAAATCTAGGCAAAACCTTAGTATTAATATTTAATTTTTTTAGAGTATAAAAAGAGAGCTTAGTATATAAAGCGCTAATTAATTTAGTATTAATTTTAAATTAATTAAAATAATGCTAGAGCGCTGTAAGTCTAATAATAATAAAAAGGTATAAGAAAGTCTTAAAAACTTTACCTCTAGTAAAATTTAATATAGACAAGTATATAAACTATAAAAAATAATTATATAATAAAAATTATACCGATTTTCTTTATTAAGGAGTTTAATTATAGTATTATCTCTTTTAGTAGTATTATAAGTTAATACTAAATATATTCTAAATTAATTAATAATTAATTTAAAGGAATAGCAAAGCTTTAAGTATAGCCTAAAAATAAAAATAATTTTAGTATAAAAAAAAAGGGCTCTACTTAAATATAAAACACGCGAGTTTTATATAGAATAAAAATAAGCTAAAATAAAATTAAAAATATATAAGGCCTAGCTCTAGTTAAATTTAAAGCGTTTAGGAATAAATAAAATTTAAATTAATTTATAGTTAATCTAAAATAGAGTTAAATTTATTTATATTAAGTGTTTATTTATAAATTTAGGCCGGATTAATTATAAATTAATTATAAATTAATTTATACTCTACTATTTAAAATAGTATAGTTTAAGTAAAAAATTTTTTATACTAAATATAAACTAACTATAACTTATTTTTTTGGTATCTCTTTTAATATACTAACTTCTTTATAATTATAAATAGTAAGGTACTTTTATTTTATATAAGTATATACTATTAATTAAAAATTAATTATTAATTAATTTAGTTTATCTACTAGTAGTACTATTTCTTTACTTAGTCCTCTACTAGGTTAAAAGTCTTCTTTACTAAAGATAATTAAGGGCTATATATAATTTATACTAGAAAACTATTCTATTAGGCTATAATTAGTAGTAGTAGTATATTTTATAATATATATACTACCTTTAAGTATTTAAATTAATTCTAAACTAATTTTAAATTAACTTAGTATATATTTAATAGCTAGTTAGTACTTTATAACTATATATACTAAGCTTACCGATAGTACCTACTTTAAAATACTTTTTAAAAAATTTAAGTATTAAAAAAGTAAAAAACGCTTTTATCTACTTTACAGAAATTATAGAGAAGTATAATAATTTTATAAGTTATTTTTTAGAAAAGTAAAAGGGCTAGTAGATACTTAATAGTCTATTAGTAAGTAAAAATAGGCTAAATTAAACTAAAATTAATTTTAAATTAATTTCTAACCTATAACTAGATTAATCTATAATTAATCCTAAATTAATTTATATTAATTAGTAAAAAATCTTTACTTTTATTAATAACTTTTTTAATCTATTCTGCTTTAAAGTCTTAAATAAAACTTAAAAGTAGAAGAAGAAAAATATTAATTATAAAAAAACTTACTAGATTTTATAATTATATAGTATACTAACTTTATATAATAATTATAAAATAAAATAAAAAAGTATAACCTCTCTATATTTTAAATTAATTTAAAATTAACTAATAAGTACTTTTAGGATATTAACTTAAAGGCTAATATAAGAATAAAAAATATTTTAAAAGAGCTTAAGGGCTATATATAATTAATAGAAGGAAATCTATAATAATTAATTTATAAGTATTTTAAGAGATTTAAGGGGTAAAATTATTTATAATTTATTTTTTTTAACTTAAAGGTTACGTTAAGCTAAGAAAATTAATTATATATTAATTTATAATTAATTTAAAATCGATTTATAGTAAATATTATAAAGAGTAAATATTAAAAAAACTAAAGAACAAAAAAAAAAAAAATTTTCTTTTTATTTAAGTCTTTTATTTCTTTATTACCCTAGTTCTAGGCCTACTTATTTTTTTTAATAAACTTTACCTATAAGTTCCGATTTTTATATTTCTAAAAATTAAAATTTTAAAAGAAATTATAATTTAAATTTATTTAAAATTAATTCTAAAGTAATAACTTATAAGTAGGATTTTTTTAGTCCTCTTTAACCTTATAGGTATTATAGAGGGGAGAGTAGCTAAAAGTAATATAAGTAGTAACTATATAAATATAATTAATCTAGTAAAAAAGTTAAAATTAATTTAAAATTAATTTTAAAATAATTTAACTTATATAATTATCCAGGACCTAGATAACTAGTTAAAGTAATAGAGTAAAAGTAATAGTATAAGTAAAACTAAAATTAGTCTATTACTTAGTATACGGGATAGTCTAAATATAATAAGTTTTTATTAATTTACTAAACTATACTAGAATTAATTTAAGAGTACTTATATAGCTTAGTATTATAAATATAAGTAAGAATTAAACTAGATTTATAAATAGATAGTAAGACTTTTTTATAGCTATAATAACGCTTATAGTAGTTAATTAAGTTATCTTATTTACTAAAACGGTGCTGCTATTATTAAAATTTATTAAAAATTAATTTTTACTCTATAAAGATAGCTACCCTCTAGATTTTTTTTATATATAACCTCCCCTATATATACTACGATTTTTTTTTTTAAACTAAGTATTATATTCTAATAGTAGGATAGGTAAATTATAATAGTCTTTATAATTAGGCTAGAATTAATTTAAAATCTATTTAGAATTAATTTATAATATATTTAGGGTATACTTATATTGCTATTAAGTATTATTCTTACTTAGTTTATTATTATTATAGTATTAGGTTACTGGGCGCTATATACTATTAAGAAAATATAAGAATTAATTTAGAATTAATTAAAAATTAATTTATAGTTACTAAGCTTACTTACCTTAGTGTAGCGTATTAATTATCTTAGTATACTAAAAGTAGTTAGTTTATGCCACCTCTTGGCACGACTGGTTAGATGGCCTGCTTTCTGCACACGCTTTTGTCCCTAACTCTATAATATTAACACCATCCGAACACATTTTGACACGATAACGCCGTCTGCCGCTTATAATTATCTCACTAAAGCTCGTAAGCTGTTCGACTATACATAGGTATCGAAATACCGCCCAACGATCGTGAATCGTCCCTATGACGTCGCTTTTCTACCTCTGCCCCTCACTGCGCCTCGCGCAGAATGCATGCGATTCGAACGTCGAAAGTGCCGAAATGCGCTCGTATCCTTGATGCAGATCAGGTGGCCGCATCAAACCCATTTCCCCGCACAAGATGGATTACCCCAGACTGCTCTTGGAACAGAACGGCTCGGGAGGAGAACGCTCGGACTGCACGCGATGCGTGTGTTAATGAAGTGTGCGCTGTATAACATTAACCGTCAGCTCGGGAGGTCACTGCAAAAGGCCGATGCGCCCCTTACGTTGCTTTCTCGGCTCGAAACATTTCGCTTCATGCCATAGACAATGGACGACATAGAGAAGCAGATTGTTGAAAGGCGGGAGCACCACAAGGCCGCCCTCGAGGAGCTGAAACAAGTCACAACTGTCGACACAATCCGCCAGGATGAGGCACTAAAGATTTTGGTTCAATATGCTGGAGATACGACGTGGACCCCCGAAGAAGAGAAGAAGCTCAGGCGCAAGATAGACCGCAAACTTATCGCTCTCTTGTGCGTTACCTACGGTCTCCAATACTACGATAAAGCAATGCTTCCTCAAGCAGCCTTGTTTAACCTGCGAGAGGATTTGTCTCTCACCACTGGGGATCATTATTCTTTCTCGGCCAGTATCTTCTATCTCGGTTTCATCGTGGGCAGCTATCCCGCCATTTTGATGGCTCAGCGCTATCCTATTGAAAGAGTTGCTGCCGGGATTGTCGCACTCTGGGGCGTATGTTTGATGTGTTCTGCTGCCTGCCACAACTGGCGGGACTTCTACAGTGGGTCTACAAAGCACATCAATCATCATGACTTTTACTAAATCTATCACCTAGCCCAGCGTTTTTTCCTCGGCTTGCTTGAAAGCGGAATTTCGCCCATGTGTATGTTGGTCGTTGGGGGATGGTATAAGAAGCAGGAACAGGCTCTGCGGATAGGTGCTTGGTACTCCTGCACAGGCTACGTCTCTGCCATTTCACCATTAATCAATTACGGACTGGGACATATCAGTAGCTCCTCGTGCGTGAGCGGCATGCAGCATGTTTCCAACGGATCACTGACCTTTATGTACAGGATGAACAGCTGGCGATACATGTACCTCGTTGCTGGCGCGATTACGGTAATATGGGCTATCATCATCTACTTCTTCTTGCCACCGGATCCGATCAGGGCACAAGGCTTTACCGACCGAGAGCGATACATCTCTGTAGCACGCATAAGAACCAACAATGCCGGCGTACGGAACAGGCACTTCAAAATTGAGCAGGTGTGGGAGTCGTTGCTTGACATCAAGTTTTGGCTCGTCTTTGCCATTGCCTTCTTGATGATGATCGCCAACGGCCCTGTATCGTCCTTTATCCCTATTATCATCTCTGGCTTTGGCTACAATCGCCTCTACTCGCTTTTGCTGATGCTGCCAGCCGGTGCTGTCATTGGAACTATTGAACTTGCCGTAAGACTTGTGCAATATATTCCGTTTATAATTGCTGACTTTCTGTTTTGACAGGCATCTTACTTGGCATATCGGATACCTCGCATCCGTACGTGGCTCATGGTGACCTGTCAGTGCGGCACAGTGCTCGCTAGTCTCCTTCTATGGCTGCTGCCCCGCAGTGTTAAAGGAGGTCTTCTTTTTGCATGCTATATCCTTGCATCGTTCGGTGGCGCCTACGCCGTATTGATGGGGTTGCAGATTGCCAATACGGCTGGGTACACCAAGCGCTCTGGTAACTTTTCACCTCTGTCGGCCTAAGGCATGTGCTAACTAGCCGAAAAGTTACGTCTTCCGGTATCTTCGTAGGTTGGTGCCTCGGAAACTTTGTCGGTCCGCTTTTATTTAAGCCCAAAGACGCACCCGCATACGCTCCAGGGTTCGTTGCTATCCTGGTCACTACGATAATAGCAGTCTTGCTTACCATCGTGTACCGCTATATATGCACTTGGGATAACAAACGTCGGGACAAGACCTCCATCGAGGGGTTTGAGAATGCCTTCGAGGACGACCTCACCGACGTTAAGAACCCGCAGTTCAGATACACCATATAGTGGGACCAACTCGCACTCAAGGGTAACTCTAGGCTGCTAGATTGAATGCTGTGTTCTCGTCGAAAGAAGAATCAGCACATGGTTTTCATACGGTCCGGGACATTAATTTTCTTCTAATAATTATATAGTATACTGTACACTAAAAAGCGCTATTATATATTTTAATAAAGTAATTTATTTATTTTCTATTTACTAATCCTAATACGCTTTTTTTTTATTTATTAACTTAATAAAGTCTTATATAGCCTTTTTATAAAATTTCTTATACGCAGGCTATTTTTTTTAAAAATACTATTTAATTACTATTATAAAGTTAGTTAGATATAAAAATTTTTATTTAAGTATATTATTTATTTAAGCTAAGTAAATGCTGCTTACTATACTAAAGGTATATTAGCCTAAATAGTTTTAGTATTTATAGATACTAATTTCTCTTTTATAAAAATAGGTTAAGTATAGGTTAATTTACTTAAGTTTTAATAATATTTATTATATATATTTATAGTTCTACTACTATGTTTTAAATAAACTTTAAGTTAGGTTTAGTACTAGTAATAAAAAGAAATTTTTTAAGTAGCTTTATAAGCGTTAGTATAATAATTAAAATTATTATAATTAATAAAGCGGTCGAGATCGCGTTAAAGATATAAAAAATAAAAAATTAATAGATATAGCTATAATAAAAATTTACGTATTTTTATATATTATTTTTTATATATACTATAGTTCCTCTCTGTAAAGGCAATAGCCTTAATACTAACTTTATTAAATTAGATTATTTTTACAGCGCTACTACCTTATACGTGCGCGTATTAAAGTCTATAGAAAGATAGTTTAAGACTTAGCTTATTAGGTATATATAATTAAGGCGACTAACGCTAAAGCTTAGGTAATTATAAAAAATTTTTATATTAGTAATTTTTAGTGTGCTAATAAATATATTAGTAAAATATATATAACCCCTAATTAGTCTAGCTTACTCTTCTTCTCTATACCCTACTTACCTTAATAAAGTAAGATTTATATTTAAAAAAGTTAAAAACCCCTTTCTAATATTTTATTATTATCTTATTAACTTTCCCTATAATAGTCTACTAAAAATAGATATAAGTCTAGTACCTAAATATATAGAAGAATAGCAGTAATATAAGTATTATATATATATAGGGGTTACTAAGGGGTTATAAATATATACTAAATATATTAGTAATTAAACTCTTTAATAGTAACTTATCTAATAGTAGTTAAAATAAAAAAAAGGTAGTAGTAGCGTAAAACTTTATTATAAGTAACTAGCCTATAGAGGAGAATAAAGAGGAGGATTATATAAAAGTAATTATAAGACCCCTTAGAAGGGGTTATTAACTTATACTTAAAATTTTAAAATAATAATAATTTTATACTTACTATACTAACTTCAGGAAATCTACCGCTTATAATAAAAATAATTACTTATATTAGTTTATTGCCTAATTACTCTTAAATATATATAAATAGATATATATTTATTATCTATATTAATAGGGAAAGAGCTACGCTTATATAAATAAAAATAAACGTAGAGTTAGTATAGTTTTTTTTTTAACCTCTTATAAATCTCTTTTTAAAGTCTTAGATCTAATACTATAAATAATTAAAAAGTTCTATAAAATTAATATTTTCTCCCTTTTTTAATAAAAGTATTATACGGATTTGCTCTATTTATATAAGAATTAAGTAATATTAATACTTTAATAATACGTTAGTTATAATTCTATATATTTATATTAATAAAAAAATATAGGAATATATATAGTATACTTAATTAAATATATATTAAGAGAAGATAGATTTATATAAAAGAAGATTTACTAGGTATAGCTTACTAAAGTATTCTTAAGACTTTACTAATATATATAACTAGTATATAACTATTATAAACTGCCTATAAGATAGCGTATTATATCTATTTTAAAGTCTAATATATAGGCCTATTATAAGACAAAGTTATACTATAGTAGATTCTTTAAAATAATTTAATTATATTTTTAATATTTTTTTATCCCGATAAGATACTACTAAAATTTAATTTTATTATATTAGTTATCTAGCTTATTAGGGTCTATATACCCTTAATAAATACTATTTTAAAAAAATTACCTACTAATACTCTATTAAACACTTTTATTACCTCTTTATAATAGATTTACCTAGAGTCTAGGGCTCTTAGGATATATATATAATTATCTTTTTAATAACTATAAAGCTAAGTAGTTGCGGTATATAGTAGAGTAAATAATATATTAATAAGGGGATACTAACGCCTTTATAAAATATTAACTACTTATAAAGCTCTAGGTAACTATAAAGATAATAGTATAATATTAAATTTAATATTTTAATACTAAATAATTTAGTTAAGAACCTTTTCTTTCTATTTACTTTATATAGTATATATACACACCTACTACTACTATTTATAAAAATATCTGCTATCCTTATAAAAGAAATTATAAAACTTATCTATTAAGTAAAAGATTTTAGTATAATATATAGTATAGTGTCTTTAACCCCTTTTTAAAAAATTATTATAGTAACTTAAGCTAGCTTTATTTTTTTACAGCCCTTTTATAAATATACTATACTAAAAGTATAGCGTAGTTTTATTTAGTTAGATCTATATAATATTTAATAATCTTAACTACCTATAAGCTATAATATATAAGGAAAAGCTTAATATATTTTTATTAGGTTAGGATCTTACTAGTATTTAATTTAAAATAGAAATATACTATATAAATATTAATATAGTTAGTATACTTATAAATATCTATTAAATATACTATTTTATTTTTATTAGGTATATATCTGCGAGATATATTAGAGCTATTTAGGTACTTTTATTTTTATAATATAAAAAGAATAAGCTATAATATTTATAAGCCTAGCTAGCTTTTAGATTAATATATCCTTCTAACAGAATTAAGACCCTTAGTATAAGTTTATAGTAGCTTATTTTAATAAATAGTATAGTAAGCGTATATATAGGCCTTAGTAATAGGTTAAAATTTACTAATATTATAGTCTTTACCCTTACCTATATATATATAAATAATAAGAGGCGCAGATTATATTCTTAAGTCTTTTAAATTTTTTTTAAATAGGTTAAGAGGCTTTTAGGTTAATTAATAAAGTAGCGTTATATATACTAAATAAAATTTATAGGCGTTACTATAGATATAGATAGTGCCTAATTTAAAAGTATATACCCTTTAATAATACTAATATAACTCTTTAATAAAACGTTTTAATAGCTACTATAAAGGTTTTAGGTATTATCTATACTATATTAACCTATTTAGTTACCTATAGCACTATTATATTACTTATATAGTAAAGTTTTACACCTACTATTTTAAAATAAGTATAAAAAGGGTTAAGAACCGTATTAAACGCTTAAATCTAGAATTTTTAAAAAAAATATAATTAATTTTATAGGTACGTAATTAGGACTAATATAATAGAATTTTATTAGAACTTAAATATAAGGCGTTAAGTTAGTATTAGTATAGGGTTACTAATACTATAATAAGGTAATAAGCGGGTTACGGTTTAGACTTAGGCTAAATATAAATATATAATTATTATAATATCTAAATTTAATTAATATATATTTAAAATAGCTCTAGATAATTAGTATTACTTTAAGAATACTTCTAATTATATTAAATAAACTAATAAAAAGTCCTATTTATATAAGAAGCGGTTAAACTTATTTCTAGTAATTTTTATATTAGTGTTATTAACCCTAAAATAAGAGTATACTAACATTTTTAAGAGTATAAAGCTTAATATCCGTAATATTAACTAATAATTAGTATATAATATAATAGGTATATACTATAAGTATAGAAAAAATACTTTATTAGCTAAAAAGAATATAAAGATCTAAAAAGAAAATATATTAATATCTTTTTAACCTCTTTATAATATATTACTAATATATTTAGACTGTAAGCAAAGGAATTAACCTATTATTAAAATAAATAATTTTACTAATAATAAAGAAGAAAGGTATATAGTATATAAGTTATTTTTTAGCTATATTAAGTTTAGAAGATTTTTAAAGCGTAAAGAAACTACTATTAATTAGACGTTAAAAAATATATTATTATTATTAGTAAGTAAATCTTTATAAATCTTATTAATGCCTTTTTAATTTATATACGTCCTTTTACAGATATTATTTATAAAACTAAGTCTTTAACGTTAGGTTATTTATTATAATATAAATTTTAAGATACGGTGTTTTAAGCTTAAATTTTAAAAATAAAAAGTAGCTATAAAGTAAAAAAAGCTAGAGAACTAAAAGTTTAAACTAAAAATAGAAGCTCTAAAAAGGGCTTAAGAGGTTATTAACCTTTAGGCGGCACCTTTTATATATATATAATTAAATATATACTACTACGGTAAAAAAAATCTACTATATTATAATTATTCTATACTAGCCCTACCCTAACCCCTTTCTATAGCCTTATTAACACCTACTTATCTTTTATTTTTTAATATAATTATATAATATTTATATATTTTATAAAATTAACTTCTATAAGGCCTATATAGTAATACTAATTTTTTAAAATTTATTTTTTAAATATAAAGTAGATTTTTAAAAACTAGATTTATATAAATAAGTTAATAGTAATATATAAATTAAACTATAAAATTTATTTTTAATTTACTTATTACTTATATATTATAGTTTTAATTAAGTTAATATATAAAAGTAATAGGTATATTATAAATAAAAATTTAACTTATATATATAGTATATAGTTTTATTAGCTTATTAAATATAGTTAAATAAATAGTAAAAAATAGAGTATAGAGATTAGTAATAATTTTATATATAATTATTTAAGTAAGCTATATAATAGTTAAAAAAATTATAATATTAATAAAATATTATTTTTTATAAATAATAGCTATATATTATAATTATAAGTATAAATTATATTATATTATTTTATAATAAAGTAATATATTTATTATATATATATATATATATATTAAATTTCTAAACATAATTATTTAGATAAAATAAAAAAATATTAATATTTATACTATTTTAGTTATTATAATAGGACTTTTTTTATAAAGAGTAGATATAATTATATATTATAAGTCTAATAATAATATATAATTATTTAATTTAAATATTTACTAAAAAATATAAACTTCTATTTATAAATTAGTATATATATTATTATATATATATTATAATTAAATAATACTTAGTTTATAGTAAGTACCTACTATATATATAATTAATATAACTAATTTTAATACGTTATATTATATTAAGTTATAATATTAATCTTATAAATATTATATATATAAAATTAGATAATATATTAGTTATAATTTTAATTATAAATAATTAAATTTATACTTAAGAACGATTTATTATATAGTAAGTATTTATATTATCTAATATATAAATTATTATTTAATAAATAAATATTATTAATATATTTAACTTAAAATTAGATCTACTATATATTAAATATAAATTATTAAATAATAAAAATAGTACTTAGTAAGTAAATAGTTAAGTAAAATATATTAGTATTATATTTTAAAAATTATTATATAGAAGGTATATACTTAATATATATATAATATATTATATTATTAGGTTAATAAATAACTTATAGATATTACTTAATAGTATTAAGCTATCTAGAGAATACTATATTAAAGTGTTAGGAACCCCTTTAAAGTAAAATTTTTTAGTTACTAAGAATATACAACCGAACGCTATATAAACCCTTACTTAATTTATAGCTATTATTCCTAATACCTAATCCTAGAATATAAAAAGTATATATAGCTAAATACTTTAGAAACCTATACTTAATCTATACTTAACTCTAATTTAACTTTATTTTAAAAATTTTTTTTTTTTTTTTTTTAGATTCTGCTATCCCTACTATTCTTTATTATTAAAAGAAATATAGTCCTCGTTATTATAGAATAAATAGCTTTAATTATAATAAAAAGTATTCTCGTATTTACCAGTAAAATAGTAGCCTAAAAATAATTAGTTAAAATTAATAAGGGGTTAATAATATATTAATATATTTTTATAATCTCTAAAATTCTTGTCCGGGTGCTAAGTAGGGTAATTATAGTAATACTTATATAAAAAAATCTTACTATTAGCCTTTAAAGAATTATAAATAGCTTTAAAATTAATCTAATTAATTATTAATAAGAGTTAGTTATAAGTTAATAACCTAATAATAACGTATACTTATTTAGCCTTTAACCCTACTTTTAGCCTAATTAGTTTTAGTAATATAAAAAACTTTTAGGCGCTTATTATAAGATAGGGTACTATTATATATAATTATTTTTTTACCCTTACCTCTAATTAATCTTTTTTTAATTTATTTAATAAACGTACTACTATTACTACTACTCTTCTTTCCCTTTTTTTTAATTAGAATAGTCGAAGTCGTAGGTTATAGTATATTAGTAATAAATTAGGTAAAAATAGCTAATACTAACGTAATAAGTAGAGCTTATAGTATAAAAAATAGTATATTAAAAATAGTTAGATTCTTAATTACTAGCGCTTATATATATTTCTTATAAAAATCTAGCGAACGGTTAGTAATATATTAGTAATAAGTTAATAATACCTATTAAGTAACTTTTTAATTTTAGCTATACTAAAATTTCCGCTTTTACCTTTATTAGCTAAAGTAATATTATACTAGTTTTTATAGTATTATTTTAAATTATTAGCGTTATAAAGCTACTATAAGGGTTTAGTATATATTAAAAATATTTTAATAAAACTATATTTATATTATAATATTTACTATTATTATTTTCGGTATAATATTAATAGTCTTTTAAATATAAGCGCTAACTAGTTTATATAATATTAGTAAGAGGTTAATAAGATAAAAATAATTTATTTTTAATTCTAAATAACTTTACTTACGCGTATAAACAGAAAGGTATTTAAAACTTTTAAACTACCTTATATAGATTTAGTAATTATAGTTATTTTTAACTTTAAGTAGTATTTTATAGTATTTATAAAGCGTTTTAAAGATAATAGTAAGGCGTAGGATAGGTATTAATAAAATAAAAATAATAAATAGTTATTTTAGCTTTTATGTAGTGTTCTTAGCGCGCTAAAAATAAATAAGTTTTAGCGTTAGTTGCTTTATCTACGTCCACGCTTGTTAGCGTGTCACCCCGACCCTTTGGCGGTTCGGTTCGGCTGTCAATGGTGCGGTCCGTGCTTCGACCGCATTCTACCTCGCTTTTCCAAGGTTTCCTGTTGAGGCGCTCATTGTCTAAACCGTCTCATTGGTACTTCACGTCTTTGGTTCCAGGCCAGATCGCATTATGTATGCCCTCTCAGAATGTGTCTGATTACGCTGGCTTCGGTGGCTGTCACTGTGGCTGCGCAGTTCGCGATTGGCTGTTAGACACAATTCCAACACTCAACGGCTCCCGGATCAAGTACGGGAGGTACGCCAGGACTTCGTCCAAAAGCCCACGGCTCCCGGATACTGCAGTAACCCGTCACGATGCTCTCTTTTGAAAATACAACTAGCCGCACGATGTGGATCGAGCTTGGAGTAATGAGTCTAGGGAATCCCACAGCTAAATGGTCACAACCCACTGCATGACACCTGCGTCCCAGCCTTCGCTCAGCAGGACTGTCCGGGGATCTCC
The DNA here is from genome assembly GCA_030770415.1 of Pleoardoris graminearum. Lineage (NCBI taxonomy): Eukaryota > Fungi > Ascomycota > Dothideomycetes > Pleosporales > Didymosphaeriaceae > Pleoardoris > Pleoardoris graminearum. The sequence goes on from JASEKS010000131.1 coordinate 57,219, forward strand.
AGTCGTTGTCGTCCTCTCCCTTCTTTTCTTTGCGTAACATCCCTCTGCTGCCCTACCGCTAAGATCATACTCCCTCCATACGTTCGTAGCTACACTTCTCCCTACGTTCGATCACGCGGGTACGATCTGATTGCTACCCAAATACGATTTCACGCCCACTGGCCGTTCTGCCATGCCGAACTGGAGGAACCTTTTCGGGAAGCACTCTCCGATCGTGTCGCAAGCTCCCGTCAACGAAGAAAAATGCGACGATCCCGCCGTGTTTTGCATGCCGACAAACCCTCAGGACGTGGAGGAGCAGAAATCGGAGCCCGAGAGGCTTCCCGGCGCGGAATCCGATGTACATACAGTTCGTTTCTTCCTATATCATGTGCTCACCTTCAGAGGCAACCATATAGTGAAGCGCTGGCCGCAATGGTAAGTATCGACATCTAGAGGGCAAATGAGATATGCTTCGCCGTGTATGCTAATCCTCTCAGGGTGCTGGAGACTGTCGCACATTGGAAAGGTGATGGTAAAGCATTGCGCGACTTGAAAGGTGACTTGTCGCACCTTTGTCCATTGAGTGCTGGCTACGCACGGCTTGATAACAATGCAGCTTACCAGAGCAGCCCTTCAGGCGATTGCAGGTATCGCATTGGGGAAGTCTTGCGTCGCACAATCGACAAGTTGAAGGCGAGAGAGGTGCACAGGGAGACGATGCACCAAGAGTGGCTGGCGACGCAAAGAGGTATGGGACATACCTGGAGCCAATCAACGGCCAAGTTGCGCGATACTCCTAACAACTGTTCATTTACACAAGGTCCACTTCAGACCACGGCGGCGAGTGTTTACTCACGGGCGCATATCTACAGCACAACGCCAGATCTACGCGCCATTTATCACGCTCATGCAGCTGTCCCGCCGCCATGCTATGCCGCTCCATCAATTGCGACAGGATATTCGATACCTCGTCCCAGTTCGGCAGCGCCTTTGCGGAGACAGTCTCCCGCTATCATCAATTACGGCTCCAGCATCGAATCACCAGGTGTTTCCGGCGACTATAGCTCGATAACTCACGCGACTGATCTCACGATCCCACCACTATCTCCGAGTGCAGGCTCTCAAGGCAAAGGGAAGCAACCGCTTGCCGCGCAAACGCAGCGAATCCCTCGTCTTAACCAAGATCGCGTCGATCAGCAACCGAGCGACGCATCCAGAACATCGTGTCAATCATGTCAACAACAGACGTACCAGGAACCGACTGCGGTCCAAGCACAAACGAGTGGCGGCTTCCGGCAAGATTCTCCTCTTATGATGCGACAACGGTCACCTTCAGCGTTCAGCTATGCTCCCGCACAACACTTCAAACTCCCGGCACAGTCTCAAATCGACCAGGACCGCCATCGTTTCTGCTCCTCGCCCACCCGCTACCGATCCGGCAACCCAGGCACGGTCGGAACATTTCCCGCGCAAAACGCGGTGAACTTTCCTCGCTCGAACATCTCTAATACACGTGAACGCCGGGGTTCAATCACACCATCAACCGCTTCTTCAACAAAACCAGTTGATTACTCTATCATCCAAGAAGCGCCCTTCGGAGGAATATGCGGCCTCCCTACATCACAACCAGGTTCGAGCCCGCTGCGCGCGCCCCCTTCATTGCACCGGTCACGCAACCTAACAACCCACCAACCCTCACTTCCTGCTCGACGAGTGCGCACTGTAGAGTCCTTCACCGGCGCGGGCCGGACGTCAAGGACCGCCTCCGTGGACAACTTCGCGCTGGATTCAGGTGCGTATAGCACGTTCAAGGCCATAGACTCGCACGCGCTGGATGAGGTAGCAGAGTGTGAAATGGAGCGCCGTAACATTCAGCGGATGCAACCCATGGTGCCTGGTGTTCTCCGGGGACAAGGAGCGGTGGCCCCGGATGGGCCAAGCACGAGGGTCATCGATCGGTCTACTAGACGGGCATACAAGACGTTGTACGAGCAGTTAGAGATGCAGGAGGTGTTAGATGGCAGGATGTAGGGGCGTTGATCACAACCGTTATGATACGAGATATTTTAGACAGGCCGGGTTGGGAGGCTTTGAAGCATGCATGGTCATGGCCGCTTTGAGAGGTTCGAGAATTTGGGCGATTCCATTCTGTATTGTTTCTGGTTTGGAAGGAAGGTTGATGGCACGGTGTGCGCGTCAAAGGACAGGCTTTGGCGATGGCGTCGTCGATTCTACTTTCGCGCCTATCTCAACCCTTTCCGACATCCGGCCTTGCTAATACCCTAACAATGCTTCTCATACTTTCCCTAAACATCTCTCTCCGCCTGGCAATTGCCCCTCTATTCTGAATTACCGGCCCTATTTCATTATCGATAGCTTACTAGTCGGTTGGCATGATCGCAAAACCTTCGACTCGGAAGTGCATTGTTTCTATGATCGGGTTCACTAGGCCGCACTTCTTCCTTGGGTGCGCATGACCCAAACCAAATATGCCGATACAGCAGTACTTTTAGTGGATCCACGCATTCCGTTGTTTCTTGTGGCTGTGCGCTAAATATGCTCGCGAAGCTTGTGACACCGTCGGTGCTTAGCCCACCGATGGTGATACGATCCGCGTTTCGAGTGGCCCATGGGCGGAACCCCCTGCGGAGTCGCGCGTAGACCTGTGGATGATCGTGTTGTTGGGGGTCTTTTGTGTAGGACGGGTTGCTGGAATCAATGGCACTCGCGTGTTGCCGAATACACAGGTTAGTATACATAGCAGGCGAGACGGAAGTTGTGGCAATTGGAAGGGCAATGTCGAATTTGGAAATATAAAATATATTCGGAGGCAGAAGTTGAGGGCATTTCCTCACCAACTAGCAGGGTCCACCATCCTCGGAACCAAGAAAAAAAAAGAAACCTTTTGAAGAATGCAGCCACACACATTGCGCCTTGAATTCACCCACGTAATGTCTTCCCTCCCTGGCGCAGGCCACTGTGTCGACACGCCTCGAAAAGCTAAATAAACTACAGCAAGGTAAGAATCCAAGAAAAGGAATTCAAAGGCACCAGAAGGATGCCTAGACCTGTCGTCGCATTAACAGAGCCCACGTTCACAAAACATTTCCAAGGAAAGCCTACCATAGACTCAATACTGGTCAGACTTAGGCCTGCCTGTCCACAACTGCCTCACATCGGCAGCCGGAACGTGCAGGTTCTCCATCCTCTTCATAAACTCCTGCTCATCCTCGTCCCCCTCCCTTCTTCCCTCCAACCAGTCGATCATCGTAGGCGGGAGATAACCCCCAGGACCTCGGTTCTTGAATTCGCTATTGAAGCTAAGCACACGCAGACCATTACCTGCCGTCTGGAAGTGGGCATCACCGAGGGTGGCGATGACCCAAGTACGTCGCAGAATGATAGAGCCATTGGCCTGCATTGCTTCGCGAGGGAGGTTGCCCCTGTCGAATAGATAGGGCGCGAGGAGGCGAGGGGAAATGCGACCGTGTTCTGGTGTGGGAGCGGGAGCGATGGCAACGGAATTTTGAATGCGTGGTACAGGGCTGAAGCCAGTGTCCTCCGGCCTCGATGGGACTCCGTAAGGGTGCACGACTACAAGATCAGGATTCAGTAAAGGAAAAGAATGAGAGGAAGGCTTACGCTGTAAACCTGGTCTTGAAGCGCGAGAAGAGGCATCGAAGTTTCCACTCCGTGCGTTGGAGTTGCCAATGGGAGCTGGGGTGCGCCTGCTACTATTGTTGTTGTTGTTGTTGTTGTTGTTGTTCGAGTTGTCAGAGGCAGACATATTTGGAGAGTATTCTTAAAGTAGCGAAGGGGAATGAAAGATGGTGAGTACCATTTGAAGGGAAAAAGAAGAAAAGAACTGCATGGTGCAGTGGGGTTTATATACCCTTAGCGGCGCACAACCCTCCACGAAATCCCCCGTCACATAAAAGAATGTCTGGCTGCCTAGCCAGCAGGCTCCACACGGAGCTTAGACAATAGGACACATTGTGAGTCATGTGTATTTTGCAGGTGAGTCAGGATTAGGCAGTAAGAGATATGAACAGGCAGATGGTAACTAGGTAAGGGTGAAGTGCGGAAGAATCATTCTGAACGAGTAGTGTCTGGCCAGTTGCACGCTGAATGCAGGAAGGGGTTGAAAACCGGTGCAACAAGTGCAGTGACCAAATACTGAACTTGTGAAACTAGAGAACCCTCCTTTCTCCAATCCACATCCATAGGACCAATGGTTTTGCATCATTGCTATTTGCGGGGAGGGTCTACAAATCGTTGCTGGTCTCCGCGACCAGCTCCATAGAGATCATCAGCTCTTGCACCGGGAGTTCGGGTTGCTGGGCGTCGCCAGGACATTCCACTCGCGAATTGCATACTCGATGATGCCGCAACTATGTCCGCAGGCACAAGCCACCCGGCGTTTATCCCAGTCAACGGTGTCGCGTTCGACTGTCGAGGCAGCTGGCTGTTTTGAAACCCGTCCGCTAGTCCAGAAGTAGGCCGCTGCCACCTATCTCTCTTTAAAGAATCTTGAATTGTATCTTGAGCGTTCGCCCCAGTTCGGAACAGGGAAATCAGTCGATATATTTTTTTGGGTAGCCCAAACACAACTTGATTCAGAGCAACCTGAGAGGAGCTCTTCAATACCTGACGACCCGCCACAGTCGGATATTCGCAATACTCGGGTGCATCCGCGCCTCCGCGATAACCATGCTTCCGTACGAGCTAAAGCTTATCAAGCCGGGAGCCAACGGGCGGATAAGGATGGCCAATCAAAGATTAGCGCTTGTTAAACGCACATATCGAAGGTATAATGGGCCGGAAGAGGGTGAGGAGAAACGGGTGCCGCGGTCGGCATTTAAGGGGGACCGGATCAACCGACTATATCAAAAATGAGATGGGCACCGTCGAGCGACTTTTAGCAAGCAGGATGCGGAGGGGTGCGGCGGGAAAGAGTGCTGGGGGGAATCTGCTTGGCCCAAACCGCGACCGGAGTGCCATCGAATGGTCTAAAGACGACCTAGTACCGAGGTGTGTTGCCAGAGGCCACGATGGCATCGAGGCCTCGGGGTCGAAGCGTGTCATCCAGGCAAATTCGAAGAGAGATGTCGGAAAGAGAAGGGTCAGATTCTATGCGCGGGATGCCGAGATCTAAGTAGGACATACGTAGAGGAGTCCGTAAGATGAGACTGTGGAGAAGGACGATGCGCGTATACGCGAGTAACATTTGAAGGACACTTGCTACGTGATTCTGTGGGCGTCCTGAATGTGGAAGGTGCTGAGCGCGCGGGAGCTTCTTCCATAGCTGGATCAGAGTAACTCGCCGAGTGTGAGCACCTAGCACTTCAACTAGAAACTCGGGGGTGGCAAAAACAAAGTTGTATTCGGGGATCGTGTAGCTATCTGCTCGTGGCTGCCGGTAACGACGATAAAAGAGAACCTCGTGACTGCCTTCCTCGGCACGCCAACCACCTTTCTCCGTTTATCAACTCCTTGCAAACCCTGAACGCTTTGCGGGTACACAAGCTCCTCCAATACATCACCCTCATCACTACAGTCAGGACGAAGCTCAATATTCTCCTGCTTGCGCTTTTTGCGCCCCTCTTGGCTGCTGTTACGGAAGCAAAACCCTCCGTAAGTCCTTGGTCCTTGCTCCACGCTACTAAGGCTAATACAATGCGTAGAACCGCGATATTCCCGTTGTTGGGATATGTATCGTCTACGAAGACGAGGTCCAAGTCTTTATGCGCGGCAAAGCATGACCTAGTGGCTGAGAACAAGGATCCCTATCGAAACGTGACAACACTCCCCGGAAGCCTATGTCCCAGTGCATTTCATCTGGCTCTTCATTTAGAGCTGACGAGACCGGCAACTTCAATGGCGAGATTCTTGTCGTATACTTCAAAAATAAATCCGTCTGGCTGCATATGGTCAGTACAGAGCAAGCTCACCAAACTGCACCCATCCCTGCGCCCAGGCTATGCGTTGTGTTCCCCCAGGATGTGCATGAACATGATCCATGCTATGCCAGCACCGTGACAAATCAACAGCTGGAGATTCTGAACCTCCGCACTCTATGTCACGCGTACTCCTAGATAAACCATTTGGATGGAGGGGCGCATTTATGGATACCAGGGTACCCCGAAGAAATCGTCGTGCTGTGACCTCGGGACTTGCAAAAGCACGTGAAGCGAAGCCAACTGACCCAGAAGACATGCGATCGAGCATTATTATGCATTTCAGGGGCGACACATAGCTCTTAACCGCTGCTCAATCTGCCTACTGTCCCCTTCTCGTTCTTGAGGATAGGCCGTGTCTGGTGTTGACGCAGCCTCCAGGGCTGTACCTCAACAACACCGTCTCGTCAAATCCATCAACTTCCACTGGCACGGTTGCCTCGCGCACGTGTATCATCACCGCCTAGAGAGGATATCCAGGGCCGTACGTGCAGGGTAGACGTCCACAGTGGTCAGATTATGACGCAGGAAACCGATGCACAGGGTCAGGGTCAGGGTCTCTTTTATCGTCGTTACCGACCTGAACAGATCATGCGACCGCTAGCACGAATTATAATATATTAATTATAGTATTATAGTAAAAAAGCGCACTAAATAAAAATATAAAACTAAAAAAATTTAATAAAGTAATAGTAAAGTTTTTAAGTATTTATACTATAAATAGTAATTTTAATACTATAATAAAGGGTAACTTTTTTATAAAAAAGAGCTCTTTAAAAGGCGTTAAGTACTAGTATATAAAAATAAAAAATTATATTACCTATTATTTATTTACTAATACTTTAACTACAACTCCTAATATAAAAACTAATAATTATATCTAATACTAAATCTACTATTAAAGGGATATATATCTCTATTATTAATAAAATCGTTCTTAATATATTAAATTATTATAATAATAAAGTAATTAGGCTAGATATTATAAAAAGTAAATATAAGTAAAGTAAATATAAGTAAAGTAAATATATGTCACGGAGGCTTAAAAGTAGATATTAAATATTAATATTTAATAAGAATCTACGTATAGGGAGCTAACTAAGTATTTTAAAATAAAATAAAAGTATATACTAAAATACTAGTATAGACTAGCGCAGGCGTATCTATTTTAGTACTTATACTTTTTTTTTTTTTTTTTTTTTTAAAATAAGCCTTTTATATTAAGGCTACCTAACTATTTAAGGAAAGTGCTTTATCTCCTAAATAAACTAGAACCGGCTCTTTAATTCTACTAACTAAGTTATTATTTACTAAATAGTTATACTAAACTACTAATCTATTACCTAATTAGGACTAGTTCGCTACGCTAGGCCTATTTAGGTATAGATTTTTATCTCATTTAACTTTAGATAGTAATTTTAGCCTAAATATCTTACCTATACCTTCGGATGTAACGTGTTCCGTATAAGAATTTTAGCTTCTTATAGTTTTATATTAATTCCTTAGCGGTGCCCCGCACTTCTAAAAACTTTACTTTTTATTAGTAAAGTAGGCGCATTTAAAGAATGCTGTAATAAGGAGAGGAATCGAACCCCTAATATATAGAATATATTAAAAATTTAAGGAATCTGTACATTTCTAGGCACTTGCCTACTGTGCCACCCTACTAGTACTTATACTTAAGTAAGGGCACGTTTATTTATAATATTATCTCTCCCTCTAAAAAGTTTTATTTTTAAAGCTTTATAGTTAGCCCTATATATTCTTAACTTTTATATAGTAGGGCGGAGTTAGATACTTATAAAAGTAAAATATTTTTATTAAAGTAGTAAAATATATAACTACTTAAATAGTAAGCTATAGAGCTACTTTTATTATAATCTAACTATTAGAATTATAAGTATAATAAATAAGTATAACTTCTTTTATTTACTATCTATACCTCTAAGAGAGTTCTTTATACTAAATTATATTATTTTTATAATTCTATCGTACTACTTATATACTAGTTATATCTTATTATCTATTAATTACTTTTAGTTATTTATTAATTATCCTCTAGTTATTTTTCGCCTTTTATTATTATTTATTATTAATTATTTATTTATTATAAACTAGATAATAGCTATTTATATATCGTAAGCCTCTAAGAAGAATATACTTAATTATTAGAGTATCTATAAATAACGCTAGTAGTATTTTATAAAATATTTTTAATAGCCTATAATATTAAAGTAAGGTTACTAGTTAGGGTTATTAAAATTTTTCTATTTAATAAGAAACTTTAGTAAGCCTTTATAACTAGTATTAAAGTTAATTATATATTTATTAATTTTATAATTAAGTATTATTTTAATATTATAAACTGGTAGATCTTCTTTTATAATAACTAGTCTTTATAGCTTTTACTACTACCTTAGTAGTAGCGTTATATTTTATAAGTAAAGTAATTATAGGTAGAACTATAAATAAACGTCTTTAAGTGTAATATAATTAATAAAGTTAAGTTTAAAAGTCTAGCCTATACTATAATAATTATTTAGTTACCTATTATAAATATTTATAATCTTAAATAGTTTAAAGTTTTTACTTTTTAATTTTTTAGAGTAACACGTATAGACGTTACATACGTTAAGTATAATTTAATTATTTAAATAGATTTTTAGGGCCGGTAGTTATTAGCTATTAATATATTTTTTTATTTTTACTTATATCTACGTTAGTACTAAACGTAGTTATTATCTTATATAGTTTATATATATAAAAAACTTATATATAGCTTACGCGTTGCGTATTATCTTTTATTTCTTTAATAGTATATTAGGAAGTTTAGTACCTATATATAGTAAATATTTTTTTATAGCTTTAAATAGTATTATATTTATTAATATAATACTACTATTTACCTTAAACTTTATAATAGGTAATAACTCTATTTAGTTATTTTACTTATAATTAATAAAATAGCGTAAATAAGTTTTTAATACTTAAGTAGTAATTTTTATTTATCTATCTATTTTTAAATAAAAGGCTATAAATAATTTTAGTATTATACTAACTCTTTTATATAATTATTTTTAAAACTAAAACGTAAATTATATACTATAATTAGTTATAAACTTTAATAGATACTTTTTTTTATACTAGACGTACTTAATAAAAGCCTAAATATAAGCTTTAGTATTAAAAAACGTTAAAGGTAAAAACTTTTTTTTTTAGATAGTTAGTTAACTAAAATTATAATATATCTATAATTATAACTATTATAGTAGCTTTTAAAAAGTAGCGTAATAAAGTTAATAGATACGCTTATCTAATATATATTTAATATAAATAGTAGATATAGTAGACTATACTTACTTTTATATTTTAATTTTACCCTAAAATAAGTAAAGTAATTATATATATAGCGGGCGACGCTATTTATATAGTACAGCTAATAATAATATTATATTAGTTTTATATACGTTTTATATTTACTATTATATTTAGTAGTATAGTTATTATAATATAGCTATATAAGGCGTATTTAGAGTTTATTATTATAGGGTATAAAACCTTATTATTAACGTATAATAGGTTATTATTTAAATAATAATTTTATAATTTAATATAAATACTAAAATTATAGTAAAATTAATAGAGTATATAGTATATACTACTCTTTATAGTATTAATTATAGCTTTAATAATATTATTATAGAGACTAATTATTTTAAGTAGCCCTAATAGGTCTATATTCTTAGTGTTCTTACAACTATTATAAAATTTTAAAGTAGTATTCTTGTCTTAATTATTAAAAATAAATAGCTCTTTACTAATATTATAAACCTATTAAAATAAGCTTATAGTATCTAATTTTATTATATTTATTAAAATTTTAGCTAAGTATATAGCGTATTAAAAGCCGCTATTATATACGGCATATATAGGTAGTTTAAATTATTTAAAAAGTAATAGTATCTATTATTAGTATTATATTTAATTATTATATATATTTGCGGAAATATCTCTAATTTATTATATTAATATATTAGGTTTTATACCTTTTTTACTAGACCTATATTTAATTATTAAGTTAAATTTTAATAAGAACTTAGCCAATTAAACTTATTAATAATTTAATTATTTTATTATTATAAAGTATTTTAAAGTTTTATAATTTAAAAATACCTCTATAGAGTTAATTATACTAGTAAGTTTAAATTTCTATATTTTAAAAGTATAGATAATCGCTATAAGCTTTTTATTATAAATAGAGTAGTTAAGCTCTATAGGTTTTATTTTTATTAAGAAAAAGGTAATAGGCTATAGGACGTTATCCTTATATTAAGAAAGTATACTAGTAATAATCTAACAATTATTAAAAGTAAGTTAAAAAGGATGTAGGCTAGCCTAAAAGTAAAGTAATAGTATAAGGACGTATACTTTTACTATATACACGGGTATAAGGAGGCGTATAAAAGGGGAGATAATAAAGGCGCTATATAATAATCTAATTAGACGCGTTAGTCTCTATAATTATATATATATTAGAATTAAAGTAGAAAAGTATTAGGGCGTTAATAAAGGCGTATTTAAGCTATTTAAAGGCCTTTTTAGTAATAAGTATTAATATAATCTTTTTTATAGCGTCGCGCGTTAGCTTAATTAATAATTATATAACTTAAAAAAAGAAGTATATAAATTATTAGTAAAAGTTTATAAAACCTATAAACGCCTATATATCTTTAATAGTCTTAGAGCGTTGCTAATCTAAAATAGCCTTAATTTTAGCTAAATTTATTTTTAGCCTATCTATAAATAGTATTATATTAAAATAGCTAACGCGTTAAACTAAAAACTTATATTTATTAATATTAAGGTATAGTCCTATTTTATAAAGCTTATATAGTATTTAGAGGTAGTACTATTTATAATTTTTATTATTTTTACTAAAAATAATAACGTTGTCTAAGTACGTAAAGTAAAAATTATTTAAGTAATTATATAGTAACTAATTAATATAATATTAAAAGATACTAAGAGCGTTATATAACCTAAAAGATATAATTATATATTTAAATAGACCGAACCGCGTAAAAAAAATAGTTTTATACTTATTACCTCTTTTAATTTAGATCTTATTAAATACTATAATAATATTAAATTTAGAAAAAACGTACGCCTTATTTATATAGGTAAGTATTTTTTTTAACTTTAGTAGGGCGTTATAATCTTTAATTATAATTTTATTAAAATAATAATAGTTAATATATATATAGATATCTCCTTTAGGCTTTTTAATAACTAGTAGTAGGGCAGTAAATAGAAAATTACTTTTATAAATATATTTTTTTACTATTTTAGTCTATATATAGACCTTAATTATTTTAGCTTTTTTACGTAATACGCTAAAGTAGTACTATATTATTAGTTAACTACCTTTTTTTAAGTATATTTTATAATTAATACCCGGTTATTAGGGTAGTAGTTTAACTATTTTTTTAAAATTTTAAAGATTAGTAATATAATAAAATTATTTTAGTAATCTTTATTTAATTTTATTAATTATAGGCGGCGGCCTATCTAGTTTTAAATAAAATTTATTAATATTAGCTTAAGTAGCTGCGGCGACGATATATTTAGTTTTTATAAAAGTTATATAAATACGTTAGGTATTATCTGCGTTATTACTTATTTTAAGACGTATTTAGTCTTTTAGTATTATTTAGATAACGAAGTCTAGATTATAATAAGCTATTTTTATAGTAGCTTTAGCTAAAATAATTACTATATTAACGCCGTTTTTATTTTTTAGTTTAATTATTTTAGTATAACTATTACCGTACTAATTATACGTTACTTTAATAAGTAAAAACTAGTATAAGTAGTTACTATAGTAATAATTTAACTTAAATACTATTATTTTTTTACTTTACTTATATAAAGGGTTATAGGCTTTAAGCTATAATTATCTAACTATTATATTATAACTAATAGTATCTATAATTTAGTATTAATTTTTATTAATATATTCTTTAATTGCTATACGTACCTTAGCTATATATATTATTTTACCTATAATATTACTATTAGTACGTTTTAAAGTAATAAAACTCTACGCTATAACTATATAAAATTTATAGGTATATATAAAATTAGTACTAATAACCTATTTAGTATACCTACTATCTAAATAAATATATATAGTAACTAACGTTCTATTAAATATATTAATTTATACCTTTAGCTTTATTTAGGCGCTATAGAGTAGCTTATCTAGTAAATTTTTATTATAATTAGGTAGATAATTCGTTACGCCGTATACTATAATAGTAATAAGTTATTTTTCTTATAAACTATAAGCCGTATAGTAAATATTACTTAATAAAATAAAAAATAATTATAGATTTAATTAACTTACTAGCGTATATGGCTTTATTATAAAATAATACTAAAGAGTATTAAAAATCTCCTTTTTATACGTAGGTAAAGGTCTTTAAAAGTAATTATTTTTAAAAACTACGCTTTTTTTTAATACCTAATATTATAATTACTATTATAGGCGTTATTAGTATTAGTATTTTAAGTATTTATTATCTAGAGCTATTCGGCCGGTACTAGAGCTATAAAACTTTTTTTATAAAAGTTAAACTAATTTTAATTAGATATATAACTAAGTCTTAAATAATAAATATATATTTTTTTAGCTTAAACTGTACGGAATTCTCTTAATAGATAGTAATTTAGGTTAAAAATAAAATTATACTTATTATTAAAATTAGGCTTTTTATTAATAGGAGTACTAGCCTACGTAGATTTTTTATTATTTTTACTATTCTTTTTTTTAGGCTTCCTATAAGTAACGTCTTTAAGAGTTTTATATTAAAATAGTTACTAAATAAATTATATAAAAATTTTATTTACTAGGGCTACGCTTATCGTAGCGGCTTTTAAATATAAATTAAAATTAGTTATAGCCTTAAATTTTATTAAAGCAGGTTCTAAGTATACTTATATTATTTTATTTTTAAAATATACTAACTATTTACTAAAGGGTTTATTATCGCGTTGCTATAACTTACTAAAGTTAAATTTTATAAATATAGTAAGTTACTAATTAATTAAACTAAATACTTTTTATAAATTATTATATAGTTTTTATATATTTTAGTATAAGTTATTTAATATTATAAGAGCGTAATTATAAATATAAATAAGTACGTAATCTTTATATACTTAATAAAAGTACTTAATTTTAGACTACTTATTAGAGAAGAGCTTATATAATTACCAGAACTTTATTTTTATATTTTTAATTTATATATTTAAGTCCTTATTAGCGGTGCTGCTAAACTTATTAATATCTTTTTATCTATTATTTAAATAGTACTCCTTTTTAAAAATAGTAATACTAATTACTAATACTAGCGTACTACTATATTACTATTAATTCTTATAGGGTATAGGGTAAATTTTATTAAATAACGTTAACTTTATATTATTATAATAAAAAAAATTATTAGAACTACTAGAGCTGTTACTATTATTATTATTAAATATATTTAAGAACGTAAGATTTTATAGTAACTTATATAGTACTATTTTCTATTTTTTATTTTTACTATTCTTTTTATACTTTTTATTTTTTTTTTTAAAAATTTTTTTATTAACTATAATACCGTAGGAAGCTTTTACTAATATTTTTAAATATTCTAGTTTATCTCGTAGTTTACGCGCTTCTTAAATTACTATAATAAAATATTATTTATATTTATTACTACGTTAGATTACTTTACTAAAAGTTTTATTAGCTATTAGTTAATACTATTATTTAGTATTTAGTTTCTTTTATAAAGTATACGCGTCGTCCCTCGCGCTATTACACTTTTAATAAATATAAGTAACTAATTAAAAAGTGCTATTAAAGTTCTATTTCTACTACTAAATCTATAGCTCTAATTATATTATATTTATTTTAATAATATATTATAGTTTCTACGTTTTTACTTTTAACTATTTTATAAATTTAATTATTTATTTAACTATGTCTAGATTACTATATAATATACTTTAGTAGTAAAAGTACTTTAAAATAATAGTGAACTAATCTTTTAGGTATTCTATTATACTTGTCTAAAGATTATTAGTAAAAGAAATAGTAGTAATAATATACTTATTTATAAATTATTTATTAGGTAGCGTACGCGCTAGAATAAAATATTTATACTTAAATTTTTTTTAGGGTGCTCTTTATTAGTTATAATAACTATCTTAATAAATAATAAAATATTAGTCTCTATAGCCTTAGCTTACCTAATAAATATCTTATAATTAACTATAAAGCTATATTATAATTACTAGTCTATTATAAGTTAACTAGTAATAGTTATTATATTAAGATTTTTATTATTATTATTACTAATATTTAGTAGAATTAGGTAAAAGACGCTAAAGCTACTCTTATAGTAATTATTTTTTAAAGATTTTTTACCTATATTTATTATTAGGTTTTTTTTTTATTTTTTTAGTTAGAGGGCTATTTATAAACTATTTACTAAGCTTATAAAAAGTATTTAGTAATTTAATAATTATTCTTTTATAGAGTTTACTAATTTTAAGTTTAAAAATAACTTTTTTTACTATATTAGGCGATCGCGGTAGTAATAGTAAAGATAACTTATTTAATTAATTATATAATATATTATTAGCTAGTATACACTAAATTAATTTTTAAGTATTATACTTCTTAGTAGTATTATTACTAGCTAGTTTTTAGGTAGCGCTATTACTAGTTAATTTTTAAGTAGTACTATTACTAGCTAATTTATTAATAGTGCTATTACTAACTAATTTTTAAATAATACTATTACTAGTTTATTTAGATAAAATTTTTATATAAAATTTTACTATTTTATCCGCACTAATAGGCGTTTTATATAATATAAAAAATCGGTCTACTATAGCTATATAATTAGTAAGGTATAGATTTTTAAAATTTAGCGCTTATATAGTCTATTACGTAAAGTGTTATTTTATAAATACTTTATTTATAGGTGTAGAGGGATACGTAGATTATATTATAAAAACTTAAAAGTAAATATTAAATATTAATATTTAATAAAAATCTATATATAAAAAGCTAACTAGGTACTCTAGAGTAAAATAAAGGTATATACTAAAACGCTAGCGTAGGCTAGCGCGGGTATACCTGTCTTAGCGCTTATACCTAAGTAAGGGCGTATTTATCTATAATAATATAAGTAAAGTAAATATAAGTAAAAAAAATATATTATAAATAAAATAAATATATATAGTAATAAGTATAAAATTAAACTTTTAAAAGTATACTTTATTATTTTAAAAAGTAGTATAAGTTTACTATTTTTAAATAATATATATTTATTTATATATAGATAGGTAAGAATACCTATTATAGCTATAAGTAAATATATATTAATTATTAAATAGTAGCTCTCTAAGCTATTATTAATAAGAATAATATTAAAAAAAAGCTTAATTTAAAGTAGTAAGTTATAAAGAAAAGAATTATTAAATATAATAATAAGTAAATAAAGGATTTTATAAAAAGAATTTAAAAAGAGAAAAATATATAGATTAATAGTAATTAATTAAATTATTAATTTTATATATAGATATATATAATATTAATAAAGTAATATAATAATTTTATATTAATAAGTATAACTAATATATAGTATAAGCTTTTTTAATTAAATTTTTTTTTATATATTTAGCTTTCTAAGCGCTGCGTATTAATTCTAGTAAAATACTTAATATATTTACTAATAGTATACTTAAAAACTTTTTATAACTTTTATATTTATTCTTAGAGATTTTTATATATTTATATATTAATTAAATAAAAAGTGTAGCTGTAGTAGCTCGGGGCGACTTAAAAAAGAATTTAAAAAAAAGAGTGTATATATACCTTTATACTTAATATATTAAAAAAGTTAGGTAAAACTAGATTAAAAAATAGAGATTTTATTAGAATTTAAATATATAGGAACTCTTTTTACGTATCTAAAAGTAATAATAAAAATAAAATAAAATAGTTTATAGATTTATAAGTATATAAATATTAAATTAGTAGTACGTTAGTAATAATTTTCTTTAATTAATTAAATATTATATAGTTATTCTAATTATAGCTAGTAAACTATCGATCTAAACTACTTTTTTTAATAGTTTTAATATACTTTCTTTTATATTATTATATTTATATAGTTTTTCCTAGTTTTTTTTTTAAAAGAATTTATTAAAAAGAATTATTTTTTAATTATTATACTATTATATTATAATTATAATTAGTTTTTATTTTTAAAACTAAAATATTATTTATAATTAAAATTTATTGTAATATATTTTTTATAAAGTAGCTTAATTAATTTTAATAAAAGTAGATTATTACTCTTTTATTAAACTATAAGTAGATTTTTATTTTTATAATTATTAATTTTATTAAGTTATTTACTTTATACTAAAAAGGCGTTATAAATATTATTTTATAGTTTAATTTTTATAGTAAGTTACTTATTTTTATATATAAATAACTTATTAAATATAGTATTAAAATAAAGATAAAACTTATTAGTACTATATAATAGCTCTATAAGTATTAAAATAAGAATTAGAGTTACTATTAAGAATAAAGTAATATAATTAATTATAATTATAAAAAGGTTTTTTAAAAATAATATAAAATTAATAAATATAGGCGCGGTATAAACTTCTTATATTCTTTTATATATATTATAATTCCTCCTATAACGGTAATAGCCTTAATACTAATTTTATTAAATTAGATTATTTCTATAACGTTACCGCCTTGCGCACGTGTATTGAAGCCTAGAGGAGAGCAGCACGTCGGGAAGCCGGGCGCCTGGGCGCGATCAGCGGCTAGCCGCTATTTTGTAGCGGGGTTCGGGCCTTTCGTCACCGAACAGGCGCAGAGCATCGGCCTACATCTTTACAACTGGGTCATATACACTCTATCTAAAACACACGTAGACGGCGACAAGAGGTGGGCCTCGGCTGTGCTAAACCTCTTCGTTTGACCTTCAACCAGTTCACATGCTCTCATGAATACCTTTTCTGCAGCATGGGACCATTCTTCTCCCGTCGGCCCCGTGCGACAACACTTCTGGCCTATATATACTGTATTTTCGCAGCAGTCTGCTTTTGAGACCACTTGCTCACGCCTACCAGGGCATAAGGCGCCGCAATGACCATCTTCTCGCAGACATGGACACTCACCAAGAAGACGCTCATGGTCGTATTCGTCCGGCACTGGTTCTCCACCAGCATTCGCGCGTTCTGGGCTCCCATCATATTTGTACGCGCGTCTCTGCTTCCCCTACCGTCCTGGCTGACTCCAATGGCAGATGTTTTTCATAACGTACGCACAGAACTTCTTCAATCCCCCCTCCAAGTTCGGTATCGGCTCGCCCACGCCCATACAAAGCTTCGAAAGCGCCCTCGCCGCCGCCGCCGGCAACCGAAACACCGTCGCTTTTGTGAACAATGGACATACGGGAGGAGATATCGAGAGGGTCATTGATAGCTTGTCGGACACGGTCAGAAACGCTGGAAAGACGGCCGTGACTCTGGAAGAAGATGTAGAGCTTTTGACTACATGCGCCAGCTCACTGCGAGGCGCCAGTACCTGTTATGGCGCCATCAGCTTCCACTCATCGCCGACGGAAGGACAAGGCTCTGGCTGGAACTATACGCTGCGTGCCGACGGCGCATTGGGAGTGAGAATATTTGTTGATGAGACGAACAATGACGTCCAGGTCTACATTCTAGCTTTCCAGAGCGCCGTAGATCGAGCTATTGCCTCCTTGAACGGCACCGAGCTGCCCACCACGATCGACGAATATCCCTTCACAAGTAAAACACAGAAGGAGCGCGAGGAGAGCATCCGGACATGGTACATGGAATCATTGGTAGGCGTCGTGGCTGTAGCATTCTACGTTGGTGTGTGTGGAGTGACATACCAGCTCACCGGCCAGATGGCGTCCGAAAGAGAAGGTGGAATCTCGCAGCTCGTAGAAGCAATGTCTCCGGCTAAGAAGCCATGGCACACACAGGCCGCCCGTCTCCTTTCCAACCACATCGCCTTCGACTTCATCTACCTCCCTGGCTGGATCGTAATGAGTATCATCCTACGAGAGTTCGCCTTCGTGCACACGAATGTAGCCATCTTGATCATATACCACATACTCATGGGCGGCGCCCTGACCAGCTTCTCCATCTTCGGTGCCAGCTTCTTCCGCAAGGCCCAGTTGTCCGGCATCACCGTGGTCATGATTCCCATCATCTTGGCTATTATCGCCCAGGTTGCTGGTCCATTCAGCACGGGCGCTGTAGCTGCGCTGAGCTTGCTGTTTCCTAGCATGAACTACGTCTGGTTCATCACGTTCCTTGCCCGCTGGGAGCGCACGCTGCAGCCTACCCACCTAATAAAATCCGCACCGGCGTATGATGGCATCGACTGGACTCTCCCTGGAATCGCATTCTGCATCTTCTGCATTGTACAGATGTTTGCCTACCCCGTGCTGGGCGCCTTTGTCGAACGCTGGCTGTATGGTACTGTATCAAAGGAGCGGAAGACGACGACTTCCTCGCCCGACCATTCCATCATCCTCTCTTCTTTCTCAAAGCATTGGACACCGAGCTGGTTCCGCACCAATGTGCTTGGTAGGATTGGCATCAAGCCACCCGAAACGGTGTTTGCCGTGAACGACTTCAGCATCAAGGCTCGCCGTGGACAGATCATGGTCCTGCTGGGAGCCAACGGCAGCGGCAAGTCTACAACACTGGACGCCATCGCCGGCCTGAACACCATCACGAGTGGCTCTATCGAAATTGACGGCACCGGCGGTCTCGGTCTGTGCCCGCAGAAGAACGTCATGTGGGACGAACTAACCGTCTTCGAACACGTGCAGATATTCAACAGACTCAAGTCGGCAGGCACGACCGACAGCAAAGAAACTATCCAGAACCTTATCAGGGCGTGTGATCTCGGTCACAAAATGAAGGCGCGGTCCAAGACGCTGTCGGGTGGGCAGAAGAGGAAGCTCCAGCTGGCGATGATGTTCACGGGCGGCAGTAGGGTCTGTTGTGTTGACGAGGTGTCGAGCGGCCTGGATCCTCTTTCCCGACGCAAGATCTGGGAGATTCTTCTCGCCGAGCGCGGTGACCGAACCTTTCTCCTCACAACACACTTCTTGGACGAGGTTAGTCTCCCAGCATTGCCCCCCTTCCCTCGCCATCCTCATCTCCGCTCATAAGCTGGCATCTACTGACGTCCTCTACACTCTCTAGGCCGACGTTCTCGCCGACTACATTGCCATCCTCTCGCGCGGTAACCTCAAGATGAAGGGCACCTCCGTCCAGCTGAAGCACAACATCGGAGGAGGCTACCACGTCACCTACCCCAAAGATGTTTCCATCAGTCCTCTTCATGGCATTCGAAAGCGTGAGTCCACCTTCAACATGGAAATGCTGAACATGGCTGACTCCGGGGCAGCCGCGCCCTCGGAAGGCATGGAAACCTTCTGGTTTCCCTCCCCGCTTGCAGCCACCAAGTTCGTCGACTACCTCCGTTCCCGCGGCGTCAGGAATTACGACATCGTCGGACCCACTCTCGAAGACGTCTTCTTGGCTCTCGCCGAAGAAACCGAGGAACACAACCTCGACAATGTCGACTTAACGCCAGTCGCGTCGCCCATCAAGGATGCGCGTTTTGTTCTGCCCTCCCCTGACAAGGACTTCGAAGAAGTAGATGAGAGTTTGGAAATGTCCACGGGCAAGGGCACCTCAATGCCGGAGCAGACGCTCATCCTCATCCGGAAACGCTTGACCATTCTCCGCCGGAATTACTGGCCCTATGTCTGCGCAGTCTTACTTCCCATCATCACCGCTGGTCTGGTCACTCTCTTTCTCAAAAATTTCCGAGCCATCGGCTGCAGTCCCGGCGAGTCGGGCAGTGACCCTGAGAGTTACTCTCTTGCAAAGGCAGATACGGACAGGGCTCTGCTCATTCCCGTTGGCCCGCCGTCCCGCGTCGACGTTGGCATCCTCGCCGCTATATCTGGGCTTAATGAATCGAACTTTCAACCCGTCGACACCCTTGATGACTTTAACCACTACATCAACAGCCGGTTCCACAATGTCACTCCCGGTGGCTTCTTCATCCAAGACAATGGCCCTCCTGTCCTGTCATACATGGGCGACGGTGGTGTCCTTCCAGGCCTAGTCACTCTCAGCGCCCTCGACAGCGTTCTTTCCGGTAGCCTGATTTCGACGCAGTACCAACAATTCGCTGTCCCTTTTACTCCTGGCATGGGTAAGACGTTGCAACTCATTCTGTACTTCGGCCTTGCTATGAGCGTTTATCCTGCTTTTTTCGCCTTGTACCCAACCACCGAACGTTTGCGCAAGGTTCGAGCATTGCATTACAGTAACGGAATTCGGGCAGCGCCCTTGTGGTTGGCTTATTTGATATTCGACTTCTGCTTCGTTTTGTTCATATCGGCGATTGTCACAGGCATCTTTATTTGGGTGAGCCACTATCACCCTTTCCGCTTCCATCTCTGTAGACTGACATAATTTTTAGGCTTCCTCTGCATGGTACTACCCGGACTACCTCTTCGTCATCTTCTTCCTCTATGGCCTGAGATCGACCCTCCTCTGCTACCTCATCTCCATGTGGGTGTCTTCCCAACTGACCGCTTTTGCCCTTGCCGCCGGAGCTCTAGCATCCACCTTCCTACTCTACTTCATCGGATACATGTGCATATTGACATACGCCCCGGCGTATCGTATCGATAGCGACCTCAAGCTATTCCACTTCGCTTTTGCTACTGTCACACCTTCTGGGAACATTCTTCGAACAATGCTTCTGTCACTGAACTCTTTCTCCTTGCTCTGCCATGGAGATCAGATAGCGAGCTACCCTGGAGCACTCACAGTGTACGGCAGCCCAATCCTGTATCTATCGGTTCAGCCCATCGTGCTCTTCATTGCTCTCGTCTGGTGGGATTCCGGCTATCGTCCTCCCATCTTCAGCCACTCAAAGTCTCGACAACCGCACGCCGAAGAGTCCATCGAGACCATGGAACCAGCCGTCGCTGCGGAAGTAGCTCGCACTGAGCAGAGCAACGACAGTCTCCGTGTACTGCATTTACACAAGGTCTTCGGCCGCAACCATGCTGTCAACGACATTACCTTCGGCATTCCACGAGGCCAAGTGTTCTCTCTTCTCGGACCCAACGGCGCCGGAAAGTCAACAACGATCTCGCTCATCCGTGGTGACGAACATCCAACAACGAGCATCAACGGCGGCGGAGACGTGCTCATCGAAAACATCTCTATTGTCTCGAAACGGGCTGCAGCCCGAGGTCAACTCGGTGTGTGTCCCCAGTACGACGCGATGGATTCCATGACCGTCACCGAGCATTTATACTTCTACGCTCGCGCAAGAGGAGTCCAGAATCCAGAATCTTCCGTGAACGCTATCCTGGCCGCCACCGGTCTAGCCCGTTTCCAAACGCGCCTTGCCTCCAAACTCTCAGGTGGAAACAAGAGAAAATTGTCTCTGGGCATCGCCCTTATGGGCAATCCATCCGTGTTGCTCCTCGACGAACCAAGCTCCAGCATGGATGCAGCAGCCAAGCGAGTCATGTGGCGCACTCTTCTCGGTGTCGCAGCTCCCGGTCGAGCGCTACTTATCACGACCCACTCTATGGAAGAGGCAGACAAGCTCGCCAACAGGGTCGGCATCATGAAACGAAAAATGCTTGCCGTCGGAACAGTGGCTGAACTCGGCGACCAGTACGGCGACGCTTTTGTCGTGCAATTGGTGCTCAAGTCTGCGCCTGCAACGACGACGGAAGAGATGGATGCCGTGAAGCAATGGGTCATCAACCGCATACCTGGTGTGCAGATGGACAAGTGGGGTACGAGGGGTGGAGGACACGGACAGCTCCGCTTCAAGGTGCTGAAGGCCGCGTCATCTTCCGGACAATATACACAACAGCAGCACAAGAAGATTGGCAAGACATGGGCAGATGTTAGAGAGATGGAGCGGGAGACATCACAGGACATTGGCAGCATTCCATGGCTCATTCAGCTCTTCGAAAACAACAGGCATAAGATCGGTCTTGAGTACTACTCCGTGAGTCCGACTACGCTCGACGAAGTCTTCTTGCGCGTCGTCGGCGAGGAGGATGAAGAACACAATGTGTGATCAAAGGATGGATGGATGAAATGGCTTTGCAACAGATGATTGTTTTCCTTTTCAGCGTACCATAGCCGGTTGGGTCGAGCAGCCTCGACATCCAACGAAATCCATGATATATACCACCAGTTGCACAGCAAATTCAGCATTTTTGGATCGATCTCGGTGGAGAGTTGGCTTCGCCCACGTCCCGTCCAGCGCGCTATCGTATGGTGAGCCATCCGGAACCACTGCCGTTGTGTTGATCCTGCAGTGGCCATGGCCTGTCACCATCCTGCACCTCAACAGCGGCTCACAGGCTCACTCTTATGCCGTACTTACGGTGTCTTCCACATTGGACTTCTAAGCACCATCCACGCGGAGAAGTGGATTTCGGGGCCCCGTCCTGCCACCCGTACATATTTGCTCCATGTGCTGTGTCCGATAGGGGCAGGAGGAGGGTCGTTCGACATGACGTTGCAAGGATGGGCCTATAACAGCCTCTTAGCGACTACGTTAGACGAAGGAAAGTTACCCGTTCGCCCATTTATACCTCCTCTGCCACCGTAATTGCGGTGTTTGTGCGTTCTGGGAGTCAGTCTGAGCGCGTCACTCAGTCGAATGCGCGTTGTGTTTTGGCCGCGTACGTCTTCCATCCAGGCTCAGCCCATACTATGTTACATCGCTGATTTCAATTTGGCTTTATCGTGCATGAAGCACTAGGGTAGAATTTATTTATTTTATCTCTTTAAATAGGCAGTAATATACGCGTATATAATTAAGTATAAAGTTCTTCTCTAGTACTAGATTTATAGACCTTAGTAAGTAGTTTTAATAATAATTGTAATGGTACTCTTAGTATTCGTAAAGTATATAATAAATCCTAATAAGTATATACCGATTAATTAGCTGAAGCTGATCAATAGGTCAACTTTACATCGTTTACCTTATTTCAGATTTTTACCGCCATGGTTATTGGTATACTACCGATGCGCTAGGTCGCTTAGGCGTCTACACGGGGCATCAAGTCCATCAACTTAGATGCAGCGGATGCTGAGACTCCCAATTACGGCGGGCCTCACTCATTTCTATGCGCCGCCAGGGCCTTCCCAACAATTTCTGAAGCAACGGGTCGGTTGCCCAGCGCGGCGCGAGGTCGGGATCTCTTACCATGCGCCGAAAGAGCGACAGCAGGACAGCTGTTGATGGAGTAGTGGGTCGGACCGGGACGCATGTGTTCGATGTTTTACATGGCATGGTAGATTTACAGAGGGCTATTGTTCGTCGTGGGTGGACTGAAGGACTGATACATTCTGTGTTGGGGTATGCCATAGTGGCGCCAGTGATGACGTCGGGCAAAAGTATGTGTTGCAGCACCCTTTTCGAGTAAGACACAGCTACCGAACTGGTACGGTTCACATTCACCGCGTTTTGTCCCCCTCGGCGTTTGCCCCAATTTTAACGCAGCCAGTTTCCCGCACCTTTACAACGCTCGCATCCACCATACCATCAGGACGCTCGCTGGAGCTTCTGATGACCGCCTGCTGGAGACCGCATAGGGAAGATTACGCAAGCGATCTTTCTTCGGCTTCATAACCTTCGTTTTGGCGTTGCGGCGCAACGCGAGCCCGCTTGCGTCATTTGAACATCTTCAATCCTCGCCCGAGTCATACTCCCCCCAGCGCGCGCAAAGGCGTGAAGTTACACGACACCGCACACGGGTTTGGGGTAGAAGAAAGAAATCTCTTACTGGGACTGTGGGGCTGCTCAGAAACCGGAGCTCATTGAAGCAAAGTCCATAATACCAAGGCACCGAGGCCTTCCTCACCCTCGGCGAGGCAGTGATACCACCCAAACATCCCGAAGGCAGCAGGCTTGGGAGACCGAGGGGCGCTGTATCGGCACCGAGGGAGTCGCTTGATGGAACAAAGATGCACATGTGGCTTCTGCTAACAGACTTCCCTTGAAGGCGGACAGACTACGAATCAATCGCAACCGAATGTTGCGGCGGACACCGAGAACATTCCCCTCCACCTCCCCTCTGACTACATTGGCACGGCGGCATCTCCCCAAGCAGCTTGTGCAAGCGCCCGTGCGGTTCTTCCGTGCTACCCAATTGCGATTACAAGGAAGAATGGAAGTCGAAGGAGCGCCACTTGTGAGTTGACACTACTGATTTCGCATGCCTAATGCTAATCGTGCGGTAGCCGCCTCGACAACATAACCCTAGGACGGCGCAGTCTGCTGTTCCAGAAGGCATCCTCCGCCTCCTGCACAGAACGGCGCCCAGCTTGCCACGCCCCAACGTCGATGAGCGCCAAGGATTCTGACCGTGAGTATCGCAAGGCTGCTCGACATGAATCCTCTCGAGTGCCGACCTGGTTCGTTCCGACGCCGTCGTCCCCAACCCGTCGTAACACCAACTACACCAACGGGTCGAACGCCCGCGTCAAGAGTCAGATCAAATGGTGGCTGAGTGCAGCTTGCCTAATATCCAAAAACTTCTCTCCTCCCGTCGATTTCCGTGGCCGCACACGTATTTACGGCTCGTGGGCGGCTGAGCGCAGCTTGCCTAGTATCCAAAACTATCTCTCTCCCCACCAATGTCCATGACCGCACACGTTATAATCTGTGGAAAGTATGGCATCTTGTGGCCAAGGCCAACACAGAAGTAATCGACATCGCACCGTGGCCGGGTAGTCTGAGCTCGGCCCCCTCATTCGCCTGAGCAGGCCACGCCAAACAGTTCCGCCATCGGAGTCGCGAGCGAAAGTTATGATGCTGCAAGCTGCGGTCTAACTGTTACAATCTAGATTTTTCAGGACATGGAAGAAGCAGATCCATGAGCTTGGTCTCACAATCCTTAAGCCTTGGATCACCGCAGCTATCGACGACTCCGGAAGCCGGATTCGCGATAAAGACCATCAGAACGGCATGAAACAAGCTCACTCTTGAGCAACACCTCTATCGGTTACAAACGTTTGCTGGCTGTATTCATCAACGAGATCGACACCCTCAAGGAAGGACTTTGTCTCGCACTACGGTCTCACCCAACAGATCCCTGGCGGCAATTGTATAAGTTGGCCATCGACCTACGGAAAGGCCGCATTCGTCATGGATATGGGGGATATTGGCCGCTGTGCCAGACCTGCGCGACAAAACCAGAAGTTCGAAGCGTATGTTCTCGTTAATACCTTACCTGTTCTTTTATCGAACCCTACCACTCGCCTACTCCACCCATCTATCCACCATGGTCACCTACTGTATCGCTGGCTCCAGAAGAACGGGGTACGATGGAAGCTCTAGTCAATGTCTTTCGCCGAGGGAGAACGACTCTGCTGGCTAGCAAATCCAAGAAGAGCCGGTACAGACTCAGATTGGTATATTTCATAGGTATTCGAGTCTTTTGGATCTCAATATGCAATATTCGAGCAACGATACTCTGCGGAATACTAACCGCACTGCGGTGCGCACACATACAATGTGATCGAGATGAATTCCATCTTCTTGATCGCAGAATGAAGTTGTTCAGCACGAAATGAATGGCATAGCTCGGCCTTAACATTCCTCGCAAGTCTTCGAGTAACCCGCCGCCCGCAAGAACTCCTACACACCTCGTTACAAATGTAAAAGCAGCGCCGCTCAGTCTACTCCACAAAGTCACCAAGCGACACTCGCTCCCCGCCGTGTTTCCCCATCACCATGCATGGCAATGGCCCGTGTCCGAGTTGCTAACAAACATATCCAACGCCTACGATCACTCCTCGCCTTACCAGACAGAACCGCAGAACCTCAAGATGCAAAGCTCACTAGATACGTGGGTTAAACCCATTTTCTAGCCCCGACACGTTCTTTTGAGTTCCCGGCTTTGCGCGCCACGATAAGTCAGATTTCTCGTAGCATGAAAAGAACACTCCGGTCTATACGGGTCAAGACGATCGAGGATGTATATTAGGACCTAGTCAGTCCAAAGAAGCTGATAGAGCAATAATAAAGGCCCTATTCCTTTTATAGAAACCCGGCCTTAATAGATTCTGCAAATTTATAGAGTAAGGACTACGCAGTCTGCTACTAGGGATAAAACACCCTCTATGCCTAGCAGTGCTCGCCGTTATTATAGCTGAAAACAGTTAGTCTCGCGACTACTACGCCGATCTTAGACTAGGACGGATTGGGATTTCCGAGGGGACGTCCCCCCGGAAATCCCAATCCGTTACGCCCCCCCCCCCCCCACCCGAACCAGAGGAGAGCGCTAAATCTCCTGGCCGTTATCGCGAAAAATGGCCATAGTAAGCTTACACGAGGCTAATAGACTGTTTCGTTAGTTCTATACGGCGAGATCTCTAAGCCGGGGTCCTGGCATAATACGAAGAGTTAGCCGTAGTACCTAGGGGCTTCCTAACGAAAGGCCTGATCTAAGTGGTTTAAGTTCGATAATGCTAATAAAGAATAGAGTATAAAAAACCTCGACCACCCCCCGAATCCTATAATAAGAATATTTCTATCTTGTCTCATCTTCGAGGTAATTCTCGTGTACTTGCAACTTGCAACTCTCGTAACGCCTAGTAATCCTAGAAAATATTAAAGATTCTAGTTTTAACAGTTACAAATTTTATAGCCTTCTGCGTATCGCCGAACTTGTTAACGTCTTCGACCCGCACGATGCGCTCATTAAGCGGGTAACTACCTTCCGAATATAAAGCCATTCTGTTCCACCAAGATTTCAATAATATTCTAAATAATAAATTTTTTTAATTAAATCTCAACGTTCAAATAATAAATAAGCTAGGTATTATATTAATTCAATAATATTAAAGGTAAATAAGATTATGACATACGAACTCAGCGGCGGACGGTAAACAGCCACCGCAGCCAGGCCCCGAAAGACCTGGCTGCGGCTCGGAGGGCTGCCCAAACCCAATGAAGGGCGAGGCCTACATGTAATCAGTCCATTAATTCATGCTCAAATCCAAGCAGGTCGTTACTTACGCCACGGCGGCACGACCTCGATCCTCTCCGGAGGGAGACGGCCGAGCTGCTCGTCAACGAGGCCCAAACCGACCTCCATGAGCCTTGCGCTAAATTTTACGTTCAAGTTAGCCAATCCTCGCCATCTCACTCTGTTTTCGATCATTTTCGATCAGATAAGCATGAAGAATGGGTTCTTTACGACACGTAGGGTCGGGCTCCACCCGAAGGTGAGGGCCACGGAGCCTCAACTCCTGGGAGAGGCGGAGAGGGCGGGAGGCGGGGAGGGCGCGGTGGAGACTGCGGCCGACCGCGCGTGTTTACCATGTTGTTGTAGTGGTGAGGAGGAGAGGAATCTGATGGGTTTCGGGATATACATGCGGGAGACTCACTTGCAGGTGAGAGCGGCTGACAGCACGCTGGATGGGAGCGGAGCATAGTGAGAGATTTGAGGTAGGAATCTTCTGAAGGAAATCACGGTAATGATGAAATGCTTGATTCGAAGGCAGACGTTTGAGAAGAGACTACACGAATTGCATGTCTACTCAGAGGCTGTAGAGAAGACCACATTTTCACATTTAGAATGCTTTTCCGGGAACTAAAATGACAGAGCTTCCACGAAGATAATGGCTTTAGTGTAAGCCTGATCGTTGCCATAGAATAAAGCTGAAAGAGGTAAATCCTTGCGTGTGACAAAATTGTACGTATTCCTGACTGAGTGTCGCCAGCCCTGCTTAGGGACAGAGTGACGCGCGCAGTAAATACAGCTTATCTCCAGTGCTGCTGTGAATTTCCGTTGTCCTGTAATACCCCAGGATCCATTAACGAACGTCAGCAGTGCCAACGCTTTCAAGTCAGCGCCGCGATGCCACTAAATACAAGCTTTTGCACTCAGATCTAATAGATGGAAATATGCAAGGTCATCGCGCTAGGGAGGTACGTTTTTCTCGCTGACCGAGCGTGTTGCAAGGCAGAGTCTTGCAGACACTATCCCCTACAGCGATGGCATCTTGTCACAGCATGTGGACTCGCATGACTGATTCATTCATCGTGCATGCTATATAAGCTGTATCGCAGATACAATGTATTTAACAAGCCTGCATCGTGAGTGCGCTAACACTAAGATGCATCTCCCTGTAGGCTTTAATACGCGCGCACGCAGGGCAGCAGCGTCGTAGAGGTAATCTAATTTTATAAAGTTAGTATTAAGGCTATTACCTGTATAAAGAGGAACTATAGTATATATAAAAAGTAGTATATATAAATATATAAATTTTTATTATAAGTATATTTATTAATCCTTTATTTTTTTATATTTTTAATATAATTTTAACTAGTTTATTAGCTATAGTAATTTTAATTATTATATTAATACTTATAAAGTTATTTAAAAAAAAATTTTTACTACTAGTACTAAACTTAATCTAAAACTTAATTAAAATATAGTAGTAAAACTATAAATATATATAATAAATATTATTTTTCTTTTCTAGGGTTATTATTATAATATTATATAATTCTAGACTAACTATTTAAATTTTTATTATATTACGTAATTAATTAATTTTTAATAAACTTTTTATATAGTAATTGTAATAACGTTTTTACTAACACTAATAACCTCTAATCTTTTTAATAATAATTAAAATATTAAAATATAATATAATACTTTTTACAAAATCTCTTAATTTATTTATAATAACTATTAATTTCTTAATAGTAAGCTTTTATATAACTACTTTATAGTGCTATAATATATATTTTTTTATTATTTATTACTTATTCTACTTTTACGCGTATACCTAAATAATTTTAACTACTTTTAAAAGCTTTTTTTTTAAAAAAAAAATCTAGACTTATTTTTCTTACGCTGCTTTAAAAAACTTTTTTTTACTTATTTTTAAATATATATTACTCTTTACTTTACTTAGTAAGACCTTAGCCCTTTTAAGCTATTATTTTACTAGTTTTATTATATTACTATATAAGTATAAACTATAGATATTATTAAAATTAAAAAGTATTTTATATTTAAGAATAAAGAGCTATATAGTAACTAATTTAAAATTAAATATATTAATAAAAAAAATAGTTTTCTAAAAAGACTAACTCTTTTTATAAACTTATAATAATTTTTTAGTTTTAAATAATTTTTAAAATAGTTCTACTAGTTATTTAAATTTTTAGTAGAAGTTAAAATTATTATAATTATTATTAATTTTTAGCTAGAGTTAGTTATAAATATTAAATATCTAAAAATAAACTTTAAAATTTTTCTAGCTATAATAATCCTAAAAAAAAGATATTTTAAAAAATATTATATAAAAGAAAGAGAAGAGTATTATACTTTTATTATTAAATATACTATATATAACTTTTTTTATATAAAGCTATGCTTTTAGTATAGTACTTATATTTTTAAAAAAAAATAACTACTAACTACTATAGGAGTTTTTATAAAATATCTTTATAATATTTTAAATATAATAATAAAAGATATAGTATATAGTTATATATTAATATATTACGCTAAGAATAGTTATAATAAGTTAAAATAGTAATATATAAATAAGTATTACTTTTTAATCTAGTACTAGACGTTTATTTATAAAATAAAAATAAATTTTTCGACTCAACGTTTTTTTTAGGGGGGCACGCCAAGCGCGCTAGCGCGAGGCGCTATACCTTTTTTAATCTAGCCTTACCTAAATTTTTTAACACATTAAGTATAAAGGTATATATATACTCCTTCTTTTTTAAAACCCCTTTTAGTCGCCCTAAGCCACTATAGCCATACTATTTATTCGATTAGTATATAAATATAATAAAAATAAAATAAAATAGAGGTAATTAACTATTACTAGTATACTATAAAGTATTAATATATATTAGTAGTTTTAGTACTATATACGCCTATATATATAAATAAATAAAAAATATAACTAGTAGTTTACTACGCTGGGCAGCTACTTATATCTTTTTTTATAAATATTACTATATATACTATATTATATTATAATAGCTAAATAACTTTATAAAAGTAATATATATAGTATTTTTTACGTAACTAAATTTATCTATATATTATTAATAGTATTCCTTTTACTAAATATTCTTAAAACACTTTAAAATATTATAGTAAGTCTTAATCTAAGTAAGTAATTAAGTAGTATAAAATAAACGGTAAGTCTAATAACTATAAACTATTACTTTATAGTAGAAATAAGTAAATATATACTATACCTATACTAGTACCGGCACTAGTATAGTAATAGTAATTATTATTAATTTATATAGTTATAATAATGTCTAATAGGTTATAATAGTAGTGCTTATTAATAGGTTTATAATAAGATAAAGACTTTTTTATTCTTTTTTAATACTAACTACCTATTTCCTTTATACCTAAATTATTATATATTATTTTATCTACACTTATAGATATTTTATAACGCTTTTTTTTTCTTTTTATATTTATTTATTGTCTACTTTATTTATCTATTATTATTAATTACCGTCTTATATATAGCTTTTTCTTCTTATCCTTAAGGCTAGGCCTATTTAGTTATTATTACTAATACCCTTTTTACTAGCTTTTTTACGTTTTATAGCTATACTATTATTAGGATAATAGTATACTATACTACTTTATCTTTAAACTTAGTATAGTTAAAATTATTTTAGTTATTTAGTATAGTTAAGAGCTATTACTTCTATTTTTAAATATAGTTTAGGTTACTATTAGTAATATAATTTACTATATAGGTTAATAATAATTATTATTACTATAGCTGTAGCTGTATAAATATAGTATACGCTTACTTATTTTTATAAATACTATTCCCTCTATAAAGGCGTAGTCTAAAGAGATTACTTTTATTATTTATTTTATACTATTTAGTTACCTATTTAGATTAAGACTTACTATAGTATTCTAGAGCGTTTTAAGGGTATTTAGTAAGAGGAATACTATTAATAATATATAGATAAATTTAGTAATATAAAAGGTACTATATATATTATTTTTATAAAGTCTTTCGGCTATTATAATATAATATAGTATATATAGTAATATTTATAAAGAGTATAAGTAGCTATCCGGTATAATAGACTACTAGTTATACTTTTTTTTATTATTTTATATATATACGTATATAGTACTAGAGACGCTAATATATATTAATACTCTATAGTATACTGTAAATATACTACCTCTTTTTTTTTCTCTATAAATAAACGTTTAGTACTAGATTAAAAGGTAACTCGTACTTATATATTACTATTTTAACTTATTATAACTAAGTATTATATAATAAATACGTCTTTAGTATATACGTTAATATATAACTATACGTTATATTTTTTATTATTATATTTAAATTATTATAAAACCGTTTTATAAGAATCCCTATAGTAGCTAATAGTTATTTTTTTTAAAAACATAGGTACTACGCTAAAAGCGTAGCTTTATTTAAAAAAAAAAAAGTTATAATAATAATAAATCCTAAAAATTTTATTATTATAAATATTAACCTAAACTATATTTATAAATAGAGATAGTATTTTTTAACTATACTAAATAATTAAAATAACTCTAACTATACTAAGTTTAAAAATAAAATAGTATAGTATACTTTTACTCTAATAGTAGTATAGCTGCAAAATATAAAAAAACTAGTAAAAAGAATATTAGTAATAATAACTAAATAGGTCTAGCCCTAAGAGTAAGAAGAAAAAAAGCTATATAAAATAATAATTAATAATAATAGATATAGTAAACAACAAATAAGTATAGAAATAAAAAAAAAAAGTATTATAAAATACTTATAAGTGTAGATAAGATAAACTTATAATAATATATAATAGTTTAAATATAAAAAAAAATAGGTAGTTAGTATTAAAAAAAAATAAAAAAGTTTTTTTTTTATTATAAAATATCTTATAATAAGCACTACTATTATAACTTATTAGATCTAACCGTTACGGTTAAGTCTATATATATAATTTATAATTTTATTTATATACTATTATTACTATTATAGTTTAATAAATTTATTAATTTAAATTATTACTCTACTACTATAATATGTAAAAATTTTTATATTTAATAGGTTTTAGTAATAGCACTTCTATTTTTACCTATTTTTATATTAAGTAAAAATATAGTATATACTAAGTTAATATAGCTTTTATAAATAAACGTAAAGAAATAATAAATATTATTATAACTTAAGTAAATTAATTTATATTAAACTTATCTTTATAAAAGAAAAATTAGTGCCTATAAGTACTAAAACTATTTAAGCTAATATATTTTTAGTATTATAAGCAGCGTTTACTTAGCCTAAATAAATAATATACTTAATTTAAATTTTTTATATTTAATAAACTCTATAATAGTAATTAAATAGTATTTTATATATAAAAAATTTTATAAGAAGACTATATAAGACTTTATTAAGTTAATAAATATAGAGAAAGCATATTAAAATTAATAAATAAAAAATAAATAAATTATTTTACTAAAATATATAATAGCGCTCTTTAGCGTATACTATACTATATAATTATTAGAAGAAAATTAATATACTAAGATGTGCCGCCAGCGCCAGCGTCTGCCATGAGATGCCGCGGTAATTAGTGCCGCCTCTCCACTATCAGCGACAGCAAGATCCCTTCCTTAAGCAGCCAACAGCGTTGACAGACTTAATGAAAAGAAAATGCCACCAAAAGATGGCCTGTCCACAGATTAACCCGGAACCCGAAGGCATGTAGCCAAGGCGCTAAAGACGCGCTAAAAGTCACGGGACTGTTGTTGCTGGGTCACGGATGAGTTACATGGTGGGGTCCCACCTACAGAAGTGAGGGAAAGAGCAGAAATATCGACTTTTTGCAGTACGTGATTGGCTGGTTGAGCCCTGAATCGCCGGCTTGGACCGAGCGGTATCTTAGCCATGAACATTTCATAGGGAGAGTTAGTCCTCCGCGGCCACTGACTGCCTGTCGATGTTTTAGCTTCAAACGGAAACGCAATAACTAAAGAGTAGACGCACCTTCTGAAAAGCTAGGTCATCTGCACGCTACAGTATTTTCAAGCGCACGAGAAAGACAGAAACTGTCGGTTACAGGCAACGCTTGGCTGACTTTCATGTTCGATCTATCGCGTTCGTATACAGCATCGCGCACAGCTGCCAGGAACGTACCGCAGCATCCGCTTATTCTCAAAATGCACCTCGATCGCTACAGCCTCGGGTCCGCTAAGTGTGTCACCAGAAGACTCCGTATACGCGATGAAGAATGTGTGACCTCCAACCTCTACGCGCCGTGCGACTGCAATGCGAGATATTCGCTCTTGTAGGTTTTGATTACAAGGCCGAAGCCCGCCAGCGACGCCAAACTCCGTACATGAAAAAGATATCTGAAGCCCCATGAAGCGCGGGATTATAACAGGCACATTCAGAAGAACTTGCATTGGCAGGGTGCAGACCATTCTCACGAATAGGTTAATAACACATAGCAGGCGGCTGCTTTTCTAGTATGCGCCCGGCCGCGAGCCCGAAGAGCTTCCGAGCGCTGCCGCGTAGCCTAAGGACTATACCGTACCGCGGGGGTACGGTGTTTCAACATCCTTGAGATAGCGTGTCAGCCTCAACAGACCTCTAACAGACCCTAAAATACCTATAATAACTACGCAACATCTATCTAACAGCTGTTATATATAATATGCTATCTTAAGGCTGTTTAAAAACTGTATCCCTCCGGTATGGTAGCTACTGCGACTCTGTTCCAAATACCATGTCCGGCCTACACCACTGTCTACCCTGTGACTCGATATAGTATTTTCTAGAGCCCGCTTCCACCATACAGACGTCCGCGAACACGTCCCCAGGTTCACTTGCTGCAACCTCACTATTACCGAAGAAGCGGGCGAAAACATGAAGGATAGAACATAGAAGCTTGCCTTGCAGGTCTGGCGCAGAGAGGAAAGTGAGAGTATACCGTCATAATGAAGCCAAGTTGGTCCCCTTGGACAGGCCGCTGGTAGGGTGGTAAGATAAACGCAATATATTCCGATCCGAATCACATACCAACACTTGTCAGCCGGTTCTTGCAAAGTAGGCAGATAAGTAAATTTTGGGGTTTGGTTTCGACCCAGCGGTTGTGTAGCTGGTTCTTAGAATCTAGAGAAGATAGGATCAAAGGATCAGGAATGGATTCGAGCACATACACATTAGCTATAACGGAAATAGGTGAGATACTACGGCCACGCTGCAATACTCCGAAGTCTCGTTACATGTACATTCACTTAAGAACATATTTGTTAGAACGCTTTTAAATCGGCACACATATACCGTATATAATAATATAAATAAGATGAAGGCATGCACATACTCCTCCTTTTTTTGAAACCCCTTTTAGTCGCCTCCAGCCACCACAGCCACACCCTTTGCTCGATTAATATCTATATATATAGTATGAATAAGAAACGTCTAGACCGTGCAATGAAGGGTTGGATGAAAAGCACTCTTGCTAAGGGTCCGCAGAATTAAAATATCACGTAAGAGGAAGCAATAGATTCGGAGAATCAGCCCGGAATGTAAATATGTATTGATATATGTCAACGCAGAAAAGCCAAGTGGGAGCAAGGCAACAGAGAATGGAAAGGCAGGACGTAGTCGCAGTTGAGCAAGCTACAGTTCTTCTCCCTGCAAATACTCAGGTAGTGTTCGATAAATATGAAGCATGGCCGATCTGACGGACCATAGCTTCATCTGCGAATGGAACCGAAGCTTGTAGATATCAGTTTACTTGATGCGAGTAGAAGGACCGTACCGGCTGCCTGGTTCGGTCTTATACTCGCGGCCTCCTCCATCACGCCAGTAGTGCACACTGCCGTCGTAATGAAAGCACACCCAGTCATCCGGTACGTTGTCCTCAGGATCCCATTCGCTCCGCTTTGGGGTCGCTGTAGGATCTCGGATAACTTGGGACGTACTAGCCAGCTGATGGACTACAGATCGAAATCTAGAGCCAGCGGCGGAGCCTACCGATCCAGCTACTGAGCGTAGCAAGCTCTGTTGCCCCTGTACGTCTGGGTTAGATACACCGAACCGAGAGCTGGACTTGATCCTGGCTCGAGGCCACGTCGAGTTCACCTTGTACTTGCAAGAATGGCAAGGCTATCTGTATGGCTTAAACGTCAGAGTAGCCTTGGGCGCTGTCAGAATACCAGCAGAAAATTTAGCCTTTGCCCTATAGCTCAGCCCACAGCTAGGGCATAAACTGAAGTAAGGGCATAAGTCGTCAAATGGAATCACTTTCAAGGGATCCCCAGCGAAGCTTTCGGTACGAATCCATATCGATGATATCTGAATAGCAATGCTCGCACATTGCATGCCCGCACTCGCACTTCAAATAATTGAAGACATGTTCGCCTTGGCGGTATTTGACCGAATGGACACGACCGCAGGCGGGCTTGCAGCACTTCCAAATAGTGTGCGGCCGATCATGATGGATAAGATGGTTCACAATGCGCTGCGTCGCATCCATCATGTTCTCGGCGTTGCTTCTAGATTCCATGGCTGTATGGGAATGCGACCGTTAACGCCTTCTTAGCTTGCTTGTTGCGATCGTATGCTTTCTCCTCTGGTACGAGGAACAATATGGCATGTCGATAGTAGATCTTATATCCTGACGCGTCGATATAGTGTGGTACCACGACGTAGAAGCACAATGGTTACGGTAATGCGCTGTAAAACTACATTGTACTTCGTGAATATGGCGCAGATTTGTTGGCTCCAACTCTTCAGAAAGATCTAATATGTTGATGAGTAGCTGGTATGCGCATTCTGGTAGTAAGGAAGGGTTGACTTATTTGACAAAATATATATGACAGGTTATGATATGGTTCATTGATCTACATACTCACCTACAATACAACTCGACAGGTATTGCTTGACTGTGGAAGTCACCTCAGGACGTAATAAACGTAGGCCGCCTACTTGTGCAGGCAAGTCGCCTTGGCAAGCTTCGATCTTGAACGCAGGATCAATTCCCATCATCCTTAGACTTGCCAGATAGGACTCGGCAGAGCGCACGAACGAAAGACTTCTTCGTATTACACCCGTCTGAACCAACAAGTCGGTTGTCATCCGTCACCCTGATATAGAAACGAGCCCAGCTACCGTCCTTGGGGTTTCCGCATAGGCAAGTGTCGTACATGAACATCTTGAATCGGATGATAGTAGACCCGCGCACTTTACCGTGATCCGGAGGTGATTGTGCACGGTGGGTCAATCCGCAAGCCAAGCAGAGCTCGAACATCTTTGGCTCGCCTCGATAACGGGGAACCGTGATGTCAAGGAAGTTTTTGTTGCTGAGGTTGTCACCTGTTTCTCGAAGTTCTTCACCGCCAGGGCAAATTATCTCCGTATGTACACACTGGGGGCACATTACGTGGCAACAGCGTACGCATTGGAGTTGCTGGAAGGGCCATGCACCCTTGTAGAGGTAGACTTCATTAATCATGGAGCACTCCTTTTGGCAGCAGGTAAAGTATCCCTCTGGAGGGCAGCCGGGATGACAACGCTCAGCGTGATTCAGCTTGAACTGGGCTACGTTGTGAATGACCCCGAAGGAAGCCATTTTCAGCAGGGAATTTTATCGGCGTCTCCGTCCTTCGGTGTTTTGTTTGTTGATTTGAGATAGAAGAAGTGTAGGGGTTCGAATATATTGCCTAGGTGTCTTCGATTGATGTTCAGTTACAATGTCCGGCTTTTGCAGACAAGTTGCAGGAACCGAGGATGTTTCGAGTGTTCTTTGTGGCTGCACAATGAGCGGCACGATGAGAGCTCTTTTGACAGAAGGCCAATGAAAGTTTGTAGACAGATATTCCGGGCACTGGACTTCGTGCGCTCGACCAGGCTTGCTAGCTGTGCTGTCGTCCTTCATTGAATCGTCGCTCGGTCGGTCACTGTAGCAACAATATAGAATGGGAAAGAGCCCTCAAGAGCCCTTCCGCAATAGCCATTGCTTTTTTAGCTCATGGGCCAAGGCGGCAAGGTTCGCAGAGAACATAAACGCATGTAGAACACCTGTAGTATCTGCATAGATGGCCTCCCAACAAGAGAAAGGCAGCATTTACGGCGTAGCAGGAGGAATCGCAACAGGCCGGGCTTGTACCTGGGGAGATGGTCTGGATGTGCACACTTGGCGAAGAAAAGCTCCAGCGCATTTCCTCCTTCAATGGAAGCTTTATCGTACTGTTTCGATCAGGAAAAGTCGGCTGTTGAGGAGGGATTGCAGACGCGAGAGCTGGTTCTCCGTGGTCGGGAACCACGTAAAGCAAGTCAAACAAATGGTAACCCGCAAATCACGTAAGTTAAACGCGCATAGTGCTCTTTATACGCTTGAGAAGCTAGTAGAAGACATATGTCACAGTGGGTGTGCTCAAAATTATAGGATTGATGGAAACTGCGTCTATATTGCTGATCCGTAGCAAATCTAAATTATCCAGAACAGTGAGGCAATAGATTTGAACCTTCCCCATATATAATTGCTTTAGTCCTCTGATTGCGATAATATGATTCTGCGAACATTTCCCGTCTAACAATCAATCAGAATTCAACGCACCTCCGACTAGTTATTCAATACCAACCATCCATCACACAGCGCTCGATTTAACATCACCAGTCCACATCCTTCACAATGCGCCAATGAAAACCATCTCTCACGCTCGCCACATAAACTAAACAACCACGCTCTCGCTTTCAATATTGTAACCCCATATCGCACACCCTACATACCCCAACTCCTCCCCTCTATACCATGACCCAGACCAACCAATCCTCCACCGCCACCCCAAAGATGCCACTCTTCTACCGTATCTTTCATCGACTCTTCCTACACCACGCACCCACAAAGCGAGAGCAGGCCTCCGCAGACGTGGCGCGGGAAATCGAAGCGCTTGAGCAACAACAAAAGGAGAACATTCAATCAGCACTGAAGACAGTCATAGAGCACGTACGAGGCGAAGCATCCGCGGCATGGACATGCCACTGCTGTCACTATCGCAATACGGTGATTTTGATACCAGGCGAACACCCGTTGGGGATACTGAAGTGCGAGTATTGTGAGCATGCGTACTGTATAGAATGTACGCATACAAGCCCTATGTTGCGCTGGGGCACGAAAGGGTTCGATACAAGGGACAGTGAGCCGAAGGTTAAGGAGCGAGATCTTCCGTATGTTTCGGTGTGTCGAACTTGCGGGCTGAGCTGGCGTGCTAGGGTAATGAGCAAAGGCAAGGTTGGTATGGGGCGAGAAACTGTGTACTGGGGCTTTGGGAGGAAAGAGTGCGTGTGCGGATGTGCACCTACGCCGGCGAAACCCTGGCCTGGGTTCAAGGTGAAGGAGAGAGATGCTGTGGAGGGAAACTCTAGGGAATTGCTAGCTCTGTTACAAGAGGAGCTAGCTAGTGGGGACAATGCAAGCTGAAGTATCATCATGACAATGTATAACAACTACAGATTATTCCTAACATGCAGCTCTCTACTCTGATTCCCTTGTAGCATCAACCTAAGTAGTTATGATGAATGACGCAGCCCAGATGTTAAACACCCCGACCCGCGGACCTTGCTGGTAAACCGCCAGATCTATAGCGATGCAAATGACACCCGCGATAGTGTCCTTGGACTGTTCC
Organism: Pleoardoris graminearum; assembly: GCA_030770415.1. Lineage (NCBI taxonomy): Eukaryota > Fungi > Ascomycota > Dothideomycetes > Pleosporales > Didymosphaeriaceae > Pleoardoris > Pleoardoris graminearum. The sequence goes on from JASEKS010000131.1 coordinate 96,058, forward strand.
AAGGGAGGAAGTAGCTATCCTATGCATTCCAGTTCAGCGGCTTCGGCCTCTTCGCGATGACATCCGGCACACAGCCCCAGGAGCAGACAGCCACCTTCACGGGAACAACCTGCTGATTAAAGAACCATCCCTCAATCCACTCCGCCCTAGGCACGATGTACTTCTTGCCGCAGCAATGGCAGCTTCGAAGTGGCTGGTAAGCTTCAACCATGTTTTGTTCAGCAACCGCAAGGCCGGCTTCGATTGTGGAGGGATTCTCGTAACCCATCAACTCGCGAACTTTCCCAGGACTGCCCTCAATTTCGGAGTATTTGTATGCCGCGACTAGAGATTGAGTGAACAGCGAGTGTACTCGAGAACGCGAAGGCGGATCGAACCAAACAGCAGGCACGCCATCAGCACCGAGAGCAGTGTGGACCATGAGGCCTGGTTGCGTATGTACCGCAGTAAGAGCGAGACTCCTACGCTCTTGCATCGGAAGAGAAGGAGAACCTTTCACCAAACGGCCATTCTGATCGTAGTAGGCAGCTGTAGTCCTGGAAAGGAGATAGACACGATTGTGAGTAGCACCGATATGCGTACTAATGAGCGATGATGGTAAGCCCCTCTCTTTCAAGCTGCGAGGAGTGAACAGGTGATGGCCATCGAAATCGCTCCATTTCATCTCTATATGCCTCCACAACCTAGCCAAGAGGTCTGAAGAGAAGGGCTGAGTCGGATCCCTGGCCAGAACGGAGAAATGTCTAGGTGGGTGAAAATGTCCACTTCTGTAAACAGTGGCCCAAAGACCGTCATTCATGACGCCGACCTCACAAAGTGGATTTTCCGTCAGTTCCAAGTTCGTCAGGTTTCCGTCTGGTGCGCACAACGAAAGAATCTCGCAAGGAAGCGTTCGAATCAAATTGTAGCAGAGGTCGAGTACTCGCAGATTTGCAAGTTGTGCGATTTGTGGCGGAACTGTTTCGATGGCATTGTGGCGCAAGGTGAGGCTAGTTAGGTATTGGAGATTGAACAGGGTGGGTGAGAGGCGACAGAGCTTGTTCTCAGAAAGATTCAGGTGCAGCTCGGGTTCCATGGAGCGATATTGACCTTCGTCTGGGACTTCGATACCGGCATCCGGAGGAACCATGACAACCTGATTGAGCATTCCGAGGTGATGAAGCCAGCCGTCTTCGATGTCGCGCTTGACGAGCATGTAGCTGGTCGCATTGGATTCGACTTTCCGCTCAATGTCCCTATAGAATTCGGATTCGCCATCGGTGGCCTGGCTAGGGCCCTCGATGCCTTCATCATGGTGCTCCGGTACGGGCGGATCTGAGGGAATATCCAAGGTATCATTGAAGTTGAAGGATGAACGTGCAGAACTTGAAGCCGCGGATACTTCCGACTCGTCGCTCATCATGTGGACGCCGGAATCGAAGTTGCGCGCGAATTGCCGCTTCTTGGACGTATGCTGCCACCACGTACCGACGCATTTTCTCTTCAAGCGCGGCGATTCATAGAGGGTCACGTCGGCTGAATCGAGAGAATCATTTTCCGAGAAGAGTGGCGATGGGCTGCTGGATTTGGCGTGGAGATGCGGGCTGAACAGGGGCGGTGAGTCCGGGAGGGCGGTCGCGTGCGACGATACAGGAAGCGGATCGTCGTCCATTCTGGCGTAGATAGATGCGATACTGTGGGCGAGGCTTGTGCTGACGAAATGTGGGCAATAGGGTGGTACAGCGGTGAATTGGAGTGTGGGAGGGCTCGACGCGTCGGCGGGACACCTGGACGCGGCCCCCGACTAGCGGATTTCGTCATGTCAGCGCGCACGGTGGGCGCTTGCACGTGAGGAGACGAGAACCTTGGAACCTTTGTATCTTGAAGCCTTGCAAATGAGATGACGAAATCGAATCTTCGATATTATCTATGGTGCCAATAAACCACAAGTAGCCTCTTCAACAGTATGCCGTACTCGAACATGTTACCTCGTCCTGAGCCACCCAGAAACATAGTACCTGTTTGTCTCTCCTTAGCAGGTAATATAAATCTATCAACGTGCCCAAACCATTGCGTGGAAACTGCATGTATTCCCTAAAGCCCTGCTATCCTCCTAAAAGCCAGATTCGACACCACCGTCCCTTCCATGTATATATCCTTGCCCTCCAGCGGGTCTCCCTTGCTCATTGCTAGCTCTGTCAATATCCTCCCAAACGGCTTCGTCGGTGTATGCATGCTCTTGTAAAAGGCGCCGAACGGCGCAATCAACGGCTTCTTCCACCACGGCTGCGCTGGTATGAATGGATGTATCTCTGGGTGATCGCGCCAATCCACCGCCGCTGGCCGCACCGTGTACAATTTGAAATTTGGCGTTACCTTGTAGAAGTCGAACATAGACCTCTCGGCCTGTCCTTTGACGCGCTCGTACGTGGCCGTGAACATGCCGGGGTCCTGTGTTGCGCTTGCGGCGGTTACGAAGACGAACGTGAAGGGCGAAGACGGATGGAGCGTGGAGAAGGCCTTCGCAGCGGCCAGTGGGTAGTCGTGGGTTATCTCGAAGTACTGCCTGCACTATGCATCAGCGATAGCGTCCTGAAGAGACATCGTTGGCGTATCGCACGTCTTGTCAGCATCGTACTGCGAGACGCCCAGCGCCCACACGCAGCCCTGTGCGTCCTTGAGCTCGTCCAGCAGCGCCTGATCGTACGTCTTGAAGTCCTTGTGTATAATGACCTTTGCCCTGGCTTCGTGACCCTCTGCCATCTTGACCGGCCGCCTGCTGAGGATGGAGATGCGCGAAATGGCGTCGTTGGCGAGCATCTGCTGCAGCACACCTGAGCCGACAAGGCCGGTCGCGCCTGTGAGGATCAAATGGACCATGGTGAAGACGGTGGAGGAGGAAGGAGAGGCCAATTCTACGTCTGTGCCTGCGATGCGGCAGCGTCGAGGTAAGCGTTATTTGTATCAACGGCGCCGCCTCACTGTGCGAATGCAAGGCTTCATCGCCGTTATCGCCATAATGTCGCGCATGCCGAGTGCCATTAACGGCAGTATACTGCGAGGCGCTGATGGTGCTGATGGTACTGTTTCCGCTGTTCGTCCGCAAACAAGCCGGCGGGGAAATCTTTGGCTAGCGCCCGGCGTTGGACACGGCTGCCATGGCATGCCATGGCTACCTAGGTGTTCGCCCTCTCCAGCATCACAACGCCGTTGCAACAGTCCGCGGCGGCACTGGCACGATGACAGGCCCACCAATCTCCATCGCCCGAGGCTGGGTCTTCTTACACCTACTTCTAGAACTAATTCTTAATATGCCTATTAAACCTATACTAGATTTCTATATACTACTTAATTACTTTTTAGATAAAAACTTTATTTAGTAAGTAATTTTTTTTTTTTACTATTATAGGTAGCCTATTTTTTAAGTTTAATAAAATAAATTTTTAATTTAAATACCCTATTATTACTAATATAAAAAGGATTTTCTACACTAGATATACTAGTAATAGTTAAATAATTACTTTAATTTTAATATTTTATTATAATATTAAGTTTCACTTAAACCTAGATACTTTTAAATATTATTTTAGTAATTTATAATACTTTTATATAATTATATAGTTCGCCTATACTACTATTAATTATTAATTTTTATACGGCCCTACTATAGGACGTAAAAATAATATTAAAAAGCTCTATAAGATTAACTTTAACTTTAAAAATAGCCTTTAAAAAATATTTACCTTATTTAACTTAGTAAAAAAAGGGGGGATTTATATACCTTAGTATAATATTAATATATGCCTATTGCGTCGAGGGCGCCCTAAAGGCCTTTTTGCTGAAGTCCACCCCTGCCAAAAAAATCGCCCTCTTCTCGCCGGCTAATTCGCCTGCTCGCATTGCATAGCACACTCGTCGCCAAATTCAAGTTCCGCCATGCCACCCAAGTGACTTGTCTGCCTTCTCTTCCGTGTCCTTGCATTCCAGTCGTTTTCTCTTATGTCTGTATCGTTCCTTGTGGGTCGTTAGTTTCGCGATAACCCGCCGCCGGCTACGGACGCGCCTGCTCTCCGCTATGGCCGCCTCAGTGGCCTTGGCTGATCGCCACATTCTTGCTACGATACTCCACCATCTTTCCGATATGAAGTACAAGGATAGGCGCCAATACGGCCCGGATCAGCCTGTTGAATTCCTTGAGTTCCGACCAACGTTGGTACCCGCAATCCTCGTGAACAAGTTGTGGGGGGACGAAGTCGCATCTATTCTCTGGTCTGTGACAATTGAATTCTTATATATATCTTTACACTAACATGTGTTACTCGAAGGAAACGCTATCCGCACCTCCCGGCCTTCAGACACATGACCTCTGAACGGCGGCAATACTACGCGAACAAGGTGCACCATGTCTTCTCGTTAAGCCCACCACCAGGAAGTACGGAAACACTTGACTACTTGGACGGCCTGACTTGGCCAAATCTGAAGAGCCTGGAACTCGAGGTCGATCTTCGGACATATGGTACGTCGTTCGTAAATATGCTACATGATGGGTTGGAACATGTGGAACTTTCGGGATATCAGAGTGGGGGTTCACGGTACTTTGTGGAGACTATCCTCCCAATGCTCTTCGTAGGTATATCCCTCTCAGACAGCATGTGCCAACATAACTGAAACCATGAGAACCCATGCAGGAACCTCAAAAGTATACGCCTTGGCCCCGACACGATTAGAGAAGGCGACCCTGTGCATTCTAGCGCCTTATACGAGTATCTGGACGCATCTCCTTCTATCAAAATCATCGAAATGAAACCAGCCAACCTCATGGATAAGGACGCATTATTCACACGCCTGAGCCAACGAGCGGGACTTGAAGGCCTTGAGACCGACCTAGATCCAGGCGTCGCTCTGCTACCGCTTTTTTCTGGGCCGACTGCGCTATCAACTCCCTTTGCTTCTCTCAAACGTGCTTCGATAATGTGCTATCCCGAGGTTGCCCGCGAACTTCCCATGCACTTCCGACGGATTGAGGAGCTCCAATTGGGCATTGCCCGGGTACCTAGCTCCTCCGCTCAGCCTTCAGATTTCACTATATTTGAGGACCTGGTTGCGGAGATGTCTTATTGTCCTGAACTGCGTCTACTCAAGATTGGTGTTGGATTACTAGCTGCAGATTTTCCATCGTCTTCCTTACTACCACAGCTGTCGGGACCTGCTCTGGTCAGACTTGCAGAGACATGCCCAAAGCTGTACAACCTTAATCTCTTGGTTACCGAACCATCAGCCATTGATGGCTCGTCGATCTCGAGCGAAGATTTCGCTAGCTTCTGTAGGTCCCTACCTCGTTTGCGTAATATCAGCTTGAAGCTTCACCCTACAACCACGACGATTCTACAGAAAACAGCACTTCGGAGTCTAGGAAGATTTTGCCCGGAACTTGAAGTTCTCAGATTCAAGGTGGCTTGTCAGCTTCCAGGCCTCCTTGGCCCTGACACGGTACCTGAGCAAGAAGCTCGCCCGCTTTTTCCCAAGCTCACGCACCTCGCTTTATGCCGTCCGGACTCTGCACTCGCACCAGAATCTGATTCGTTCACGAATTCTGTGTCGTCACACTCCACCTCGGTCGTTGAGCCTAGCGTCGAAGAAGAGCTTGTGCGCTCATGGGCACGTGCTCTTTTTACTCACTTCCCTCGCTTAGAGATTCTAGAGGCATGGGGCGACTTCAGTGGACAAGATAACGAGTCATTGAATTACTTCCTGCCGAGACAAGAGATCCTTGCCTCGACGTGGGAGTTCCTGAGTGGCATTGAACAAGATCTCTGGGAAGATGACGATGAACCCTTCGAAAAAGGAGACAGTTGGGACTCGCTGGAAGACTGGGAGAAGGCAAGCTTGATGAATGAGGTCTTGATCGAGGAGGAGGGTGGATATCTGGAGGATATCGAGGTTGGCGCTGGCAAGCTGGTCGTGCATGACGAAGAGCCTGAGGACATGGTCACTCCGGGGAGGACACTGGAGGTGGATGGGTATTTCGAATGACGGTTCACACACCCGATGTTCGGCATCCCCAAACGGCACGCTTCACTTCTTGTACACGATGTCATGACGCACATATGCGCTCAGTCGCCCTTGGCACACGCGCGCGCAGCAGGCTGAAGCGCTACAACCCGACGCAGACGGACAGAGAGACGACATGACGACTTTGTACACGATATGGGATCTTGGGGAATGTACAAGTGGGTTGCGAAGGACACTGGGCTTGAACACGAACATATGGTAGGGCAACGACTTGTAGCTTTCATTCTTATGGTATATGGCATGCTTGTATGCGTCCAAGGGCTTTTCAGCCCTTTTTGTGACGTCTTTATCATTTCAAATATCCCCGCCTCACCTTCCCTTCGTTCTCATTCGGTTCCCTCTCGTACCCAGGATCATCCCACTACGCTCGCCAAACGCCCGTTGCCTCGACACACATCATCCAAGCGCCCCAGAAAAGCATTCGCCTCGTCTCAGCTTGCCCATTGGTCGCTGGCATAGATGCAAAGCGAATGAGCGGTCATCGGACTAGCCGTTTCAGGACGCGACCTCATGCGAAACGCGAATGCCGGAGACTCCAGGTGAGTCCCGAACCGGCACAATGCAAACTAAAACGGACGTCATGGCTGCTAAATGCGTGCGATACGCATGGCATGAGAGAGACCGGATTACGAATCATAGGTCGGCGACGCTCAACGCGTTCGCTGACGGTGTTCTGGCGTCAATTGATCCGGCGCGCTTTTGAGTCCTCAACAGCATAGATCTGGAAACGCAGGAATCGCGAGTAGACAGATGCGCAAAGAGCCTGCCGAAGTAGAAGAGAGGGGATTGTGCGCCCATGTCTTGCGCGGGCGCATTTGTCAGTCAGCTCAGCGACCAACAACATTACCATGCGTGCTCTGGATGCGATGCTTCTCGTCGTCGATTTGGTCCTTTCAGTACCGCATGTCCTACCGCTACCACCGCAGCGACCCTCGATTCCTTTTTTACATGTATCTCCGCGGTCGAAACCACCACGTCCACCGCGCCGATCCGACCCTTTCTCCAATCTGCGCATACCAACATGTGCGCTATCTTGTTATCTGGGCGCGCTTCCGGAGGACGGTTGTGTGCTGGAGATAGACCTGAGGTGTCATTGCTCGACCGGTGATCTGTTAGGCAAAGCGGAACCTTGTGTTGAGGCAGCATGCAGCAAAGAGGACCAGGACAACGCGACACAGAAAGTCGCGAGCGCTTGTCGGGCGGTCGAAATCAATCCGCAATTACCTTCGCCAGCAATGAGCTCAAGCTCGGGCTCGACTTCGACTTTTTCTGGCGCGGCGCCTACGGATGCAGCAGAAACAACGCCAGCGACGACTGCGGCGCCGACAGAACCGTCCATATCCACAGCAACAGCATCACCACCTCAGTCGACCGAACGACCTTCTGATCTTCCTTCCAGCTCATCCGCTAACGCAACAACCGCTCCGTCGCCGTCCTCGTCAAACGACTCATCCACCGCAGATCTTCCAACCCAAACCTCGTCCGCTACTTCCACATCAACCGCTACCTCATTCATTCCGCCCGCATCCAATGCCTCGCTCTCCGACGGCGCCAAAGCCGGCATCATCGTATCGGTTCTCTTCGTCGCATCGGCCATTTTTATCGCGCTGTCACTCTACATCCGCAGTCTCAAGCGCCAACTGGCCGTCGCTAAAGCCGCCGCCGATGTCCCCGACTCCATATTACGTCCTCCATCCCGTCGCAACACCATACCCGACACGCTCTTCACATCCATGCGCCGCCAGAGCTGGCCCAGCGCCTCCAGAGGCCGCAGATTCAGTAGAAGAGACTCCGTAGACATATCCGAGAGCCCAGTGTCCCCCTTATCCCCCATTTTCCTCCGGGACCGTGGCGGGAGGCGAGCGAGTATAGCAGACGTTCTGGGCAAGAGACGAGGGCCCGTTCTGAGCGTGGTGATGGAGAGGGAAGACGAGGACGCGAGTAGTCTTATGAGCCAACGGCGGGTAAAGGAACCGGTGCCGGGGCAGAGCGAGGGGCTAGTGGATCCGTTAGAGCTTGATGGGAGCTTCATGGGGCAGGTATTCGAGGCGCCGACGAGCATTACGCCGAGGGATAGAAGTATAGAGGGGGACAGGGAGAAGGAGTGGAAGGACTATAACTTTGGCAAAATTTGAGAACTGTTGGGCTTTCTATTTCTATTCTGGTTCACACACAGTACCCGGATGGTTTATACCCGTCCATCTTCCTGCTTTCCATGATCGCCGCGTCCGCCGCGTCCGTCGCCCGCCTCCGTATCCTATAACCCCGGTCAATCTCGTCCGTTGCAAGGGCAGCACAGCCATGACGTACAGCCTACTTCCTGGGACCGTACTCCCACGTCAGAGGTGCCTGTTTGGAGGACTTCTTGTAGATGTCGTCGTTCTTCTTCTCGTCCCTTCTCTTCCGCCTCTCGGCCGCAATACGCTATACGCCGGTTATCCTCACGACCCATCACAAAGTCGGATTGCTGTGTACTTACACGAGCCTGGACGCAGAGGGGGCAGCGTCCGTTTTCCTTGCGGGCGAGACACGGCATGCCGACGGCGCACCTGCGCTCTTCCGCCAGCTGGAGACACAGGTGCAGTTGGCTGGCGGTGCAGCCGCAGCCAAAGGTGGTGATCTCGCTGTAGCACATGGTGGTGCTACCGGGTGCGGTTGGAGATGGTTTGTGGCGTGTGTTTGCTAGATACATGGTGTTAAATAGGCTGCGATCATGAAGGGTATGGTGAAGTGACTTACTAGAAGTGATGTTGGAGTGAGTGTGGTGGGGAGGAGAGAATTAGGTTGTGAAGAGATATATATATGGCGTGAGGGGAGGAAGAAGGCTTTGTCGAGGAAGGTGAAGTAGTTCCGAGGCTGCCTGGAACCTGTGAAAAAGAGGCGTTATTCACACAATATGGAAATGCTCTTCGGTGACGGCGATTTGATTGTGCTACTTCTATCCCAGGCACCTGAACAACGCCAACAATTCGCAGTTCGATATTAGCGTTCCGCGTCGACAACTTTATCCGTGGCGGAACAGCTTAATGTAGCTCGCGAAGTAAGTATACGATTTCCATTGTCTCTGTGGCCTCCTTGCATATACTTTGCGCGTCACCCGTCGTCCGTTGCCATTTTCCTGTAAGATCTTCCAGCATCGTACACTTTGTGTTGTTGCCCGCCCGGTGTCATGTATTTTGGGTCACATGGCCCTGGTGCGGTACGTTAAGAGGATAAACCATAGTTGAAGGCATCGCCATTCACGGTACACAAAGAGTCCCAACGACACGATCATCCACCCACTCATCCCACCACCCGCCCCCAAGGCCTACGCGCGACGTCGCAGGAGGTTCCGCCCACGGGCCATATGGAGTCTTCGAATCCGCAATAGATTGAGGTAGTCTCAACGAAGAAGAGGGGATAGGACCCGCGGCCATCTGCCGATCATGCCGATGGCGCTGCCAAAATCGTTGTGGGGCCAACGAAAGATGCACTTGATCCAGCTCGAAGAAGGCGGACTGGGAGAGGGCTAGTGCGGATTCGAAGCGGGAGACAGAGAAGACATAGCGACGTGGTATGCGGTCGCGGACGAAGGTGCGAGGCGTCGCGACAACGCGGCGGGTGGCCGTCGAGGCATGTTTGGCGCAGCGCGCGGGTCAACGGGACGGTATATTGTGGGCAGGAGACGAATTTTGAGAGAACTACAATAGCTTAGGCCTTCGAGCGGTCATGAAATAGACGATGGAGTCTTCGCGAGGTAGCTGCTATGTGGAGTTGAGCTTTGGTGTTTGTTTTGGTCTCGAGCTGCGTGCAGACGTGACGCGCCCATCGTCAACACCACCAGTACGAGCACCTGGTGATGAACGCATTAAGCCTGTGCACTAGATGATAAACGTAGGCAGTGTGAATCTGATTCGAATACACAGACCCTCCGCCTAGTATACGGAGAGCCCCCCCGCACAGCAATGCAGGCTGTACTTCTACCAGCTTTCCCTCAACCACCAAGACTTCTTCCTCAAGGCTTCGACAACGTCAAAAGCACTCAATGAAAAAGGAAAGTCGAACCCGAAGGCGAACGACCAGCAAAAATTGTGCCAGTGGACTGCCAAAGGCTCCGTCCAACCCATACCAAGTTTGCCAGGGTGCAATGGCCTGATATGCGTGCCTCTGATCTTCTTGAGCATCAGTACGGCTCCGGCTGTCTGAGCCAGGGTAGCGCAGACAATTGTGGAGAGAAAAGGTGAGATAGAGCGGCGCGCGGTTTTTATAGACGGAGGCTTAGTCAGGATCAGCGTGCGTCACGTGAAGCGTTGTCCAGACTACGTCACTCACGTAGAATCTGCAGGAGCGCAGTAGAAGCTGCAGGAAATCAAGGTTGCTACGTCAATTTTAGTATCAAGGCGAGAAGCGGCACTTGAATGCAAAAGTATTGTGGCGAGACGCGTCAGTGTTGGCTGCGGTCAAAACAAGAGCTCCTTCCTCAAGGTCTCGACATCGTCGCAGACACGCAATGAAAAAGAAACCAAAGCCAAAGCCTTGCGACCACCAAAAATTATGCCAGTGACCCTCCACCGCCCGTGGCGAGCTTCTGGATCAAGCTTGACCAGTCCACAACGTGCAATGTGCTGATCGCGCTGCCGTTCCTACAGCTTGAATGACACCACCCAAGCCTGGTAAAAACACAGAACCTGGGCAGAGTTTGGAACATCCTGACTGGTCCATCCCGAAGGAGAGAGCTGGGGGAGGAAGGAGGGACGGAGGTCAGCGGCCTTATATAGACTCTCAAGTTGCCAAGCCTCGCTGGATCAGACTCTAGATCAGACTCCTCAGCAAATGGCGTGAATGACATTGCGACGGCCTCTGATTAGCCTTTAGGCTCTGATTCAGCGTCGGCTGGCGCTTTCTAGATTACAACACTTTGCCATTCACCTAGGCGACGGCCGCCCTCAGATCAGAGGCGCTCCGCGCCCGGTCACGGGATCTGTGATCCGCCGAAGTTCTGCCAGCTATAAGTAGCAGTCTCCCCCTTCATGTCTCCGTCTTTCTCTTCTTCATACTAACCCAAACAGCGGTGGGCGGCGCGCGATCAAGAAGGCGGCCGGGGGTCTTTGTCCTACCTCGTGGTTTTTGGTTATCCCCCCGTCCAATTTTTGCTGGCGAATCGCTCTTTCTGAGTTCGACCTTTTTCATTAAGTTCTCCAGCGCTGCTGTTGACTTGAGGAAGAAAGCTCGTGGTGTTGTGGACTGGGCGTGGATGTTGACATGGGCAGGGTGAGCTTCAGCCTTGTGCGTCAGCTTGTTATCGCTCGAGATCTGTATAGCTGTAAAGAGCTGTTATGGCGCGTAGGAGCTGTTGCTGTTACTGTATAGTTGTCGTGCTTGAAAGACTAACGGGTATCGTTTTCTTGCGACTGGGACGCGCGCGCGTCGCCTACCTCAGTGACCGACCAAAACATACCAGCCACGAGTTCAGCTTCGAAAACCGCAACATACACAACACAACTCGTAACCCAACTTGTCCAAACCTCTCTGACGGCGAGCATCTTGCCCGGTCTTTCCTTGAAGACCCGCCCGTGTGGCTGCTTCCGCTCGAGCTCGCCATCATCATCGCCCTCCTCGTCTACCCGATTTGGCGTCTGCTATTCGCGCCACCGCCCGATGGAAACCCACACACTGATCCGCATGCATTAGAAGTCACGCAGACCCCGCTCTGCACGCCAGCCACCGCCGCGGCTTCGAATACCCGTTGACAAGTTGACGCCGATAGACGCTAACTCAGACTTCTACGACCTGGCCCCCAGCGCGCGCACATTCGCTTGTTTCGGTCGAATACTCTCTGTTAATGGATAAAGCACGCTTATCGGTCTAGAAAGTGGCATTGGAAGGACAATATTGCTCTACCGAGGGACTTGGACGGGATGGAAGGTGAGAAGACGACGGTGGTCTACTTGCACAATATATATATATGTAAGACATCGAAGCGATGGCTATCACCGACGGTTGCTTGAGGGCTTTTCCGACTGCACACCCAATGAAAGACCCAATGAAAGTAGCTTTCCTTAGGATCTTCCCTACGACTCAGCAGGCTCTTTCTACCAGTCCGTATTGCTACATGATGGCGCTATTTTGATTACGAAATATCTCAAGACAGTGGTCATGACCTTCAAAATGGGGTGGATGTACAGCGCATAGCCACATCTGCTAGCATAAATCACATGTGGTGCAACTTTTGGTATTGTAATGTGCTGCATATAGTGTCGTAACGATGCTTTCGCCTCACAGTTGATATAGTACATCACATTATTGACTTCTCAAAGCAACTCCACGAACGTTTCCTGTCCCAATATTCACCATTTTTACGTGGCCATTGAATTGCGAGGATCAACATGCGCGAAATGGACGAAAACGAACACACTGTGCGAGGGTTACAGCCTGGAAGAGGACTAATGCACCCCGAGCGAAAAGATTACTTTGAAGAGCTGGAGGATCATGTCCCACGATTTCTATTTAGGTTTTTTCATCGAGATAAAAGCGGTGGAGGCTCACGGGTTTCTACGAACAGTCCTACTGAGATAATGCCGCCACTTTTCCTGAAGGACTCTGACGGGGTCCCCGGTTTCTACGAGAAGACTGAGGACATGTTATACCACGCCTTCCATGCCCAATTCTCTGGCATTCACAAGCCATTGTCGCCGTTTAGCTCTTGGTCTGCGTTTCTACATCCGATCTTGTGTAAAGTCTTGTGTTCGCACTTGACATGTGTGTCTTTACGTGAGTCTCTACAACCAAGTTAATTCTATATTATTTTAACGCTGACCTCCCTACGCTATACTACTACTATGTAAACTACGGACGTATTAATAAAGGGCTACTTTATTATACTAATATTAATAAAGGGCTGCTCCTACTTACGCTTATAATAACCTAACTTAAAGTACTACTTATTTATATTTACTAATTAGTACTACTCTATTTTTATTACTTTATTTATTTTTTATTACTTTATTTATTTTTTATTACTTTATTTATTTTTTATTACTTTATTTATTTTTTATTACTTTATTTATTTTTTATTACTTTATTTATTTTTTAAGCTTTTTTACCTTACGTAGCTTCTTATTAAAGTATTTTAAATTAAATAGTAGCGCTATTACAATTAGTACTATATATAGTTAATCTATATACTAAAATATAAAAAATCTATTATTAATACTATACTAAATAATACCGCTAAGTACTTACTATCTTTAATAATTTTCTTTATTTAATTTTTCTTTTTTTTATTAGTAATTAGCTTTATAAATAGTAATTTAAGCTTTTTATTATCTATAAGACTTTATAAATTTAAAAATAGAATATTTATTTTAAATAAAGAACTAAAAGCTATAGTAAAATCTATTATATAAGTTAGTATTAGCTATAGCTATATTTAGTACTATTTACTTTAGGTTATATATTATTAGGATAAAAAAGTAAAAGATATATAGTTATTAAGTAAAAGATATTTATTATATTAATTAAATTTTCTTAGTATTAAATATTAAAGATATTAACCTATTACTTAGTTAATAACTATTACTAGAGTGTTAAGTAAAAGCAGAATATGGGGGCATTGCCGGGACGGAACCCGTCCTTACCAGGAGCAGTGATCTTGTGTATATACGAAGAGGAGTTTCAAGGAAAGGAAGACAAAGATAAGAGTATATATCTAGCTATAATAGATAGATTAGGCTTAAGCAGAAATGTGCGGGTGTAGCACGTACCTCATTTAGACAAGTCTGTAGGCGGCTACCACGAGTACCTGGCTTATGGGATTATCAGTGGTAATAGGTACAAGGCCGTTCCGTATACGGCTATAAGGGACAATATCTTCAAACTGCTTCCAGAGATTGCCACTCAGAAGCGTGAGCGGTTTAGAAACTAGAACAAGCGGTTTGGTCACAATCTACGGCTTCACATGTTCGGAATATGGACCTTGCCATACGTAAGCACGTTTAGAGATGTCGAATTTGGAAAACCTCAACAGATCACTGCGACTGAGATTAGCATTTCTTAAGAGATTTCTGGTAATTTTGATAACCTTGCCTTCCCTTTAACAACGGTATTGTTGTGTCTCCGGCCACGCAGCTGGCTCAGTAATGCTAACACTAATCACGCCATCCAGCTTCACACATGTATTCTCGGAAGCGGACTTCACGCTAGCGAAGGAGCTCATCTTTTAAAAGAACCGGCTTCGGAGAAGTGGGTAATGGTTCCGTCCTGGGTCCGATTGTTTGAGGAGGTCGAGGGACTGACGAAAAGATTTGCATACGAGAGGTTTCCAGACGTACAACAATGGCTTATACTTCTTCGAGATATGGTGGCATATCAGGCACGAGGCTAGCAACTCTAACCTACAATTTATTCTTTTCTTTCTTTTTTTCCTTTCTCGAAGTCAAGGCCTGCCCACCCAGCCTAGAGCATTATCGCGTAGCGGATATTCATAAGAACGCACTTCGGATTACCCGAATAAGGAGAAGATACCGTAACCCATGTACGTAAGGCGTCCCACCCAAGAAACTATAATAGAGATCTTATTGTGTTAGTACTATAGGGTAAGTTTCTAGAGATTCAATGTATAACGCAGGTGTTGCCTGATAATAAAGCTCTTTGAAGTATAGGGAATCGGTATGTCGTGAAACTTACTCCGGTAAAGTTTTTTAGTATATTCGTCTAATCGTTTAAGTGTCACTCTTATATTTAAACTAATTTAGCAGATATTGAAGTGTCTTAGAAGTCATGGCCAACTAGCTTAATAATATGTTATCCTTTCGTTCTTCCGCACAGTAAGTGATGGCGACCGTTCTATTCTAGTAGCGTATCGCCATTCTCTAAGCTCCTCTTAACCTTATTTAAGATTGCCAAAAAGGCGGCGGCGACATAATTGCATATCCTTTTCTTACAAGCCAGGGGCCTAGCGTGCGGCCAAAGCCTAAAAGATTACAGTAAGTAAGGAGTAAGCAAATGCTCTTAACATGTAAAGGCTGTTGTTGAAATAAATATATTAGCAGTGGACCGTTCTGGATTACGAGCTTCTCCTCTACGCTCACGCTACGATCCCTTTGTTAGGCTAAAGACAAGGGCGAGATGGGCGAAGCGTAATTTAAAAACTGGGTGCGCACTTGTCAGGCCGCCAGCCCCTGGTGAAGAGATTAGGACAGACGTTTCCCCGCGCTGTCTCATATAAATATGGGATGTGATTTACCAAAACCTGTTCCGGCCTGTTACATCCATTCCTTCCAGAGGCTTGAATTCATCCAGAGCGCTACAAGAGCCCTGCATTTTGTGAAGAGTCGGTAGTGTGTTGCCCCACACGTTTTCCGAAATGAAGAACTTTGATCAAGTCCCAATGCCGGAGTTCAGTTACTCGTAAATGATATGGTCTCGTGTGCTGAGTGGAGGCGTCCTGCATTCTCAATTAATGTTTGCGCGCGTTCAGTTGATCCTCCACCGGGGATGAGCCATCTACAAAAGGCCTCCATATCTCCAATGCCCAGGACGTACGGCATCGGAAACATTTTCGAAATTTTGTCAAAATGTGGAGCCTTGCGATCATTCTTGGAACCTTCGCAGTGCATACTTCCGCAGCCTGTACTCGCGAGCAATTGACAGTCGCAACAGCCGACCTTCTCAAAGTACAAACCGCGGGAAAGACCGATGGCGCTGCTTCCTTCGCCTCGACGATCAAATATACCGAGAACCGCAAGACTGTCGACATCACTAAAGGAATCCTATCGCAAGCCCTCGTCATCGCCCACAACCGCAGCCAGCACGATGTCCCTCAGTGTGCCGCATTCAGCGAGTTCATCGTCACTACCCCTGCAAAGCCCTACGTGATCGCCTCTCAACTGCGTTTAGACAACACGACCCTAAAGGTCAGCCAGATAGACAACATTGTCACGACCAAGGGCGACTGGCTGTTCAACATAACCGGAACCTACTATTGGGCCTCGCGCGAGAAGTGGGACCTAATTCCAGCCGAAAAGCGTGATACGCGGGAGGCCATCAAGGCAGCGGCGGACGCATACTGCGATATTTTCAGCGACAAGAGTGTCAAGGTGCCATGGGGCCAGCCATGTGCACGCTTGGAAGGAGGCATGTACACTGGCAAGGGACTACCGACCGATCGTTGCGATGTCGGCATTCCCAGCGGAGTCAAATTGGTCAATCGGCAATACGTGATCGATGAGGAATATG
Source organism: Pleoardoris graminearum (assembly GCA_030770415.1). Taxonomy (NCBI): domain Eukaryota; kingdom Fungi; phylum Ascomycota; class Dothideomycetes; order Pleosporales; family Didymosphaeriaceae; genus Pleoardoris; species Pleoardoris graminearum. Next base: position 112,324 of record JASEKS010000131.1, read on the forward strand.
GGACTGTTGATGTACAGATGGATTTCGCCGGTACTGGCGGCTTTGGTGTTGGAGGCTTGCCCGACAGCCACGAGTTTAGGCTTGAGGGTGGAAAGCTGAGGTATGTCCATACGTTGTCGTCCTGCGGCGGAAGGTCATGTATGTAGAAGCGGGTCCAACTTGGGGGGAAATGCGGTGCCCGTTTTGCATTGCGTGTGGTTGGGATGTCCAAACAGGTCAATACTGACATGTCGATGCTGCCCATGTAAAGCGTTGGGCAGTGAGGATGCTGCTTCTTCGATTTGTGCTAGAGTGCCGACAATGCGATGGAATGGTGCGAGCTTTGCACTACAAACGATGAGTTTTAAAATTACCTAATTAGTCGCGCGCTAGATTCTAGCAATCGTATAGAGCCTTCTATACTTTAATATAGATTTTAAAAGAAAGACTAAAATTATAAATAAAATAGTTAAAAAAAAAATTTATAATATATATTTTTTTAAAAGGTTTCTAATTAACTAATTTTAGCCTATAAATAGCTATAGTAATAATTAAAAAAATGTAAAAATTATAGGTAATATAATTTTATTTTATAAAATATAGATTTATAAAAAAAAAGTTTATAAAATAGTATTAGCTAAAAAGATAAAATAAAATATTATAAAGATATAAATTTAACGTAATAAGTTTATAAAATAGTTAAAAATTAATTAAAATTTTAAATTATAAGTATTTTAAAAAAGTTATTAAGTTATAATATTAATTAAGGTAGTTAAGGGCGCCGGTAGTTTAGGCTCTAGATAAAGCTTAGATCTAACAAAAAGAATGGAGAGTGGTAGACGTGAGGCCACGGTTACGCTTAGGGTGCGCACTCGTCATCCTGCTGTGCTACAATCTGCGCGTATCCTCAACAGCTACACCAAGCCAATGTACCCAACATCCTCACAAGCAAACTTCTTGGCTACCCCTGGCGCCCACGAGGTCGCGCAAATTGCTCACTTGGCACGTACCCGCGCATTCTCCTTTCGCCTCGACTACACCGCCGGTCTGCATCCTTAGCCTTGGAGCGTCTTGGAGCGTCTCGGAGCGCGACCCCTTTCGTACCTAGGTACCTCCATCCTGGAACTCCCCCGCACGCCGATGCAGGCCATGGGCCGTGCGGCAACGGCTATCATGCGTCACCTTCCGCAAAAAGTTGAGTATATGAACTTTGATCTGGACCCCGCAAAATCAGCGCGACCCATTGTTTTCCTTGCGCCTGCCGCCAGGCCGTGAACCCGCACCGCAGCCATGGCGGAGAAACATGAACTCGATGCCATTGAGCACCAAATCAGCAATTCAGACAAGGAGCAAAGCAAGGTCGCGCATGTCACGGAGACCAATGCGGCGTCGGTCGCGCTAGGTGCGTCCATTTCTCTCGCTACTCTCCAAGCCAACATCTCATTAAGAGCATCCGCATGTTGACAAGATGTAGCCGCCGCCGTCGAGGCCCAAAGACCCTCCTTCCGCTCAAAGTCGATGCTCCAGCTCTCTGCAATCATGTCCATTTCGTACCTCGTGTCCACGCTCAACGGCTTCGACTCGAGCTTGATGGGCGCCATCAACGCCATGAAATCCTACCAGTCCACGTTCCACCTCTCCGGCGAAGGCTCCTCCACCGGCATCGTCTTCATCTCGTACAACCTGGGCCAGATCGCCGCGTTTCCGTTCTGCGGCTTCCTCGCCGACAACTGGGGCCGCCGCTTCGCCATCTTCGTCGGGTGCGTGACGGTGCTGGTGGGCACGGCGATCCAAGCTACGGCCAATGAGATGGATCAATTCATTGGGGGACGCTTTGTGCTGGGATTAGGTGCCAGTATCGCGAGTGCAGTGGCGCCTGCGTATGCGGTCGAGTTGGCGCATCCGAGTTTCCGCGGGACGATGGCCGGGATGTATAACAATTTCTGGTGGGTGGGGAATATTCTTGCCGGCTGGACGACGGTGAGTGCATCCTTGTACAATTGGAAGGAGGTAGAGCTGATGAGTGCAGTATGGCACGAACCTGCATATGCCGGAGTCGTCCTGGGCGTGGCGTCTACCCACGGTCGTGCAGTGTATCCTCCCCGGAATCGTGGCGATGATGGTCATGTTTTTCCCGGAGACACCGCGTTGGTTGCTTTCGAAGGACCGCCGCGAAGAAGCCATTGCCATCATGGCTAAGTACCACGGCGACGGCGACCCCAACGCCCCCGTAGTCCAACTCCAACTCCGCGAAATTACCGAGGACTTTGCGCGCTTCCGCAACGACAACCAGTGGTGGGACCTGCGAGAGTTGTTCAACACGCGCGCCGCACGCTACAGGATCTTCATGGTGATCTGTATGGCCTTTTTCGGGCAATGTAAGCTCTCTTACCTACCCAGTCTGTCTACAAATGCAAAGAACATTAACCACGATGCGGTATAGGGAGCGGAAACAACGTCGTAAGCTACTTCATGCCCGCCATGATCAAAAACGCCGGCATCACCTCCGTGAACAAACAACTCATCATCAACGCCATAAACCCCATCTTTTCGATGCTCGCCGCCATGTACGGCGCGACGCTCCTGGACCGCCTCGGCCGCCGCACCATGCTCCTGTACGGCCTCCTCGGCGCCCTCATCTCCTACATCCTCCTCACCGCCTTCACCGCGCAGGCCTCGCCCTCCAACAATCTCGCCTACGGCACCATCGTTTCCATCTACCTCTTTGGCATCTTCTTTGCGTGGGGCTGGACGCCTTTACAAACGCTCTACGCCGTAGAGTGCTTGGAGAACCGCACGCGAGCGAAGGGCTCGGGGATCAATTTCGTGTTTATCAACGTAGCCCTCGTGGTGAATACGTTTGGGATTAGTGTGGGGATTGAGAAGATCAAGTGGAAATTGTACGTGGTGTATATTGTGTGGATATGCGTGGAGATGATCGTTATCTATTTGTGAGTATCGCCCTCTTGCTATTCCAGGCTACGAATTTGCGAAAGAGGTGGCGTGAACCTAGTGGCTGGATGCTGATCGCTCATAGCTTCTTCGTTGAGACGGCGGGCAAGACGCTGGAGGAGCTGAAAGAGATTTTCGAAGCGAAGAACCCGGCAAAGGCGAGTACGATGAAGGTCAAGGTTGCTGTGGATGATAGCGGTCATGTGCTTGGGGTCGGCGAGGACGTCGTTGAGTCAAAGGTCTAAGAAGAAGAATAAAATAGATTGGTAGGATGTTGCGGGGAAGATCGAAAAAGTGAAGACGAAGCTGCTGTGTGTGGGATACAGAGTACTGCCTCGGTGCCTGAGATAGGGTCTGAGTAGAAGAGTATGGGAGATCCTGATTCATGTCATTGCCCGGTTCCAAGTTTCAGTGTCCGCAGGGTCCGGCATGATTTACCCTGGGTGTGGTATCTAACATACCGAGACCGATCTTGGAGGTGCCGGCCAATGACTCTACAGAGGCTCGGGCTACACGACGCTCACCTGAAACACACTGATCGCCAACGATCGATCGATCGGGATGGATACCTACGGGTTCATGGCTCGCACGATAGCAAGCATGCCACGTGTGAGTCTTACGTTCAGACTTACGTTCAGACATGCACTTCAACCCTACATCGCCATGTCGGCGCTGTTATCCCTGCGTTGGCAGATCCGAACCCTTGTCTCACCGCATGCGAAGCCATGGAACAGTGCTTTTTTTAACAGAGACAGTTTCGCACTTACTATTCGCCCATTGGCGAAGAGTAATAGGAGGTCTTGACGGGCGTCTGCTGGTCGCCGTCCCTCAGGCCCATAAAAGCAGAGCCGTACACACATGACCTCGCGTTTCGTTCCGCTCGCCAGCCCAGTCGTGTTTCGTTTGGACAGACAGGCGCGTCACAGCCCACCAGATGCTCTATTGTAGGGCTTCGGTGGCGTATATACGTTTGTTATTTGGCCGACCGGGTGAAGTCACACAGACGCAATGGGGTGATATATTAGGGTCGCTCGCCGGTATGGAGAGTGCGCATCGCAGTGCCGGTCGCGCGGTGTTAACTCAGTCATTCCAGAAGAGCAGGTCTTCGCTCGTCCCCGAATCCTACTCACCAATAAAGAGTTGAAATAGTCCTCAAGGGATCTCTCACCAATATGCCGCTGGCTCGCCCTCGCGCAAACTCACTTCAGCTCTCACTCGAGCGTATCAGTATAACTTCGACATGGCATCCGCTGCGTCCGTCCACACCTCGCTGCTCGACCTATCCTCAGCCGGGTACAACATCTGTTACCATTTCCAGTTCCGTGGATTCATATATACCGTCAGTGCCGCCCCTTTCGTACTGGGAGCCTGACACGCCCTCACCAACGTCGCCTTATAATCCGTTCCTCACACCTCCTACGGTCAGTTCAGGCTTGCTAGAAGCAGGTTCTCCACCACTTCTACCAGCTCATCCGCTATCGCCGTTCTACCTTCAAGCTTCACCCAAGTCACACACTTTCCTCTCTCCGCGACCATCGCCCCGTGCCGGCCCTGAGCTGTCGCCTCGGTTCCTGAACCCGCGCACGCCGCCGTTACCGCCCACGAAAGGAACAGCAACAGGCCTACCGCAGCACGAGGGGAGGCACTCAACCGTGTGCTTGGTCCCGCATACCGCGCTCGGCAAGAGACGGCACGGTTCGGGGCACGGTACTCGAAGCGAAGGACACGAAGCGGGGAGAGGAGAGTTTCGATAAGGACAAAGGCTTGTTTCAGTGCAAGGACCAAGTGAAGAAACGGAGGGCGAGGCACAACATTGTCAGGGACAAGCGCTTCCAGGTGCTCAAGCAGGTCGAGGTAAATGGCTGATAGCGCCCAAGAACCGCTTCATGCGCGGCCGGACGACTTGCAGGACCGCTTAGTGCTCCGAAAATCATACCGCAGGCTGTCTGCGGATCTGAGAGCTGCACCGTAGGCGTGCTTCCCTGTTGCCCAGTCTCTGTCGGTGTCCGGGTTTGGCCGTGTTGCGTTGGCGTTGTGTTGGCGTCTGGGTAGAGGCATAGACTAGGCCTGATAGTTACTCTGCGACTTTTGATTTGACCTAAGTATACCTTTAATAACCGACCTTTTGCGACGCTATTTTAGTCTACTATTAGTTATTTTCTTTACGTTTATCCGTGGGAGCTGTATCAACTTTGTGTACGCTACGTCCTCACTTAACACATATGGGTAAAAACAGAGGCGCTATAACCAGGGCCTATCAAACATAGGATTTTTACTATTAGTTATTTTAGTAGGTATTTAGCTATTAATTATATTATAGTATTTAGTAGCTAAATTTTATTAAGTAATAATTAAATTATTTAAAATAATTCTTTTTTAACACATTAAGTATAAAGGTATATATATACTCCTTCTTTTTTAAAACCCCTTTTAGTCGCCCTAAGCTACTACAGCCACACTATTTGTTCGATTAGTATATAAATATATATATTAAAATAATTAAATTTTATATCTTTAATTATTTATTTTTTAATTATTTTATAGGTTTTAATATATATATATATATTAATTATATATATTATACTAAATTTATTTTATTTATAAATAATAATTAACTAATTTAAAATTATATAATACCTTTACTAATTATAATATATATATTTTTTTAATATATTAAGTATAAAAATATATATATACTCCTTTTTTTTTAAAACCTCTTTTAGTTATCTATACAGTTACTATAACTACACTATTTATTTAATTAGTATATAAATATATATATAATATATATATTAAAATATATAATATAATTTATTTTATAATTAATATTAAGATTACTAAATTATATTAAAAATATTTATATAATAAATTTTATTTAATAAAAGAATTATATATATTAATAATTTTATAAAATATTATAATACTTTAAAATAATTTACTAATTTATTAATTAAAAAAATTATAATAATAATAGTTTTTATATAATAAAATTTTTTTTTTAAATAAACTCTAGTGTAGACTAAATTTATATAATATAAAAATATTTTTTATAATTTATATACTTTACTAAAACTTTAAATAAATTATTTTACTAATAAAATACTAAAAAATATATAAAGTTTTAATAAATTTTTATAAACTACTAAACTTTTTAATTTTTTACTTTTTATAGTTTTATAATACTAATATCTATTTTAATTTTTATTAAAAATACTTTTATATTTAAAATTAAATTTTATTAAAAATATTAATAAAATATAAAAAATACTAAAATAATATTAATATTTATAATTTTTTTAAAAGAATATAATATAAAACTTATAAGTATAAACTTTTATATTTTAATATTATAATACTATCTATTATATAAAATTATATATTAAATAATAATTATTTTTATACTTATATTATTACTATTATTATATAAGCCTATTACTATATTAATAAAAATAAAAATAAAAAAAATACTTATAAAGTTATAAAAATTTTAGTAAATATACTTTAGAATAAAAATATACTAAATAAAATAGTTAATAAAAATATCTAGTAAAAAATTTTTAAAAACAAAAATATTTTTAAAAGATACTACCCTTAAATAGCTAATTAATTAATTTATTATCTTTACGTCCCTACTTATAAGTATTAGTATATTAAATAATAATATACGCTATTTAATATACTTAGGCCGTGCAATTAGGTAGCGATAACCATAGCGTGGAGAAGTTTGTCCTTGGCACGCCCGCTAGCACGAGGCACCTGCTGCTTTTGGAGTGCGCCCCGGGTGGCTGGGACGGGCACGGGCCACTTCCCCGTGGGAGAGCGTTGGGAACACGAGGTGGCATCCGGCCAAGAGCCGTTCATGTGGTCACGGACCGGCAAAGCGCTCGGCGCGTTCGCTGACAGTGTTCTTGGAGGCTTGCAGGGGAAATCAATGTTGGGCGGCACCCGTCTCCACCCGATTCCTGGGGAACAGCACCGAGCGGACGGCAACCGTCGATCCGGAGGCGAAGGTGGAACGACAGGTCAATGACGGGTAGTGAGAATTTCTCGAGGCGCATTCCGCCTTGCGCCACGCGGCAAAGATGAAAATTTGCGCCTTCCGTTCGTATTGTCCTGCGCCGAGGCCAGTTCTTCAGTGCGGAACGAATGCCTTATCAGGCTACGTATTCTCGAGGCTAGCGAGCGACGGACGCCTTCGAGAAGGCGCGGATGATCGTAAAGACGTCAAGTCGCCCGAGGCTGGGTCTTCTTATACCTACTTCTAGAACTAATTCTTAATATACCTATTAGACCTATACTAGACTCCCGTATATTACTTTGCTAATTTTTAAATAAAAATTTTACTTAGTAAATATTTATTTTTACTCTTTTTATATTTTTTATATTTATTATTATAGGTAGCCTATTTTTTAAATTTAATAAAGTAAGTTCTTATACCTAAATACCCTATTATTATTAATATAAAAAAATCCCCTATACTAGCTATACTAATAATAGCTAAATAATTATTTTAATTTTAATATTTTATTATATTACTACGTCCTATTTAGGTCTAAATATTTTTAATATTATTTTAATAATTTACACCGATAACTGCTATTATAATTTATTAATTACTTTTTTAACTTTATTTTTACACTATAAAATAAAAGTTATATTTATTTTTATTACTTTTTACTTCGTCTACACATAGGTGGTATAGTATTTAATAATAATTAACTTTTTTATTTATAATTATATCTCTTTTCTTACCTATAATAAGAACGTAATACTAAGTATACCTATTTATTAGCCTACGTATCTAGCCTACGTATATTATATATAGGCTCTCCTAAAACTTTTAAACCTTAATTATTCTTAAGACGTCTTTACTATTACTATTTTTACTATTACTATTACCTTTACTATTACTACTGTCTTTACTTTTACCTTTACTATATTTTTTACGCCGAGAAGTATCTACTATATTTATAAAATACTTATTTTATCTATTAACTTTACTATAAACTATATATTATATTTTTTTACCTTTTTTACTTTTATTATATTTTTACTTATTAAAACTACTATCGCTAATACTGCTAATTTAATATTTATAACTTTAACTACTTCTTTTATTAATAATTTAATTAACTCGGTCGGCTCGTTTAACTTAGAATAGTACTTATTATTAAGAATAACTATAACTTTATTTAATAAGTTATAATTAAGGTTAGCTACTTTTAGATAAATAAGATATTAATACTAGTAAGCGTTTACTAAAGTTATATTTTTATAATCTATAAAGTAGAATAACACTATAGGAAAAGCTTAGATAATTATTTTAAATATAGCTTTAAAATTAATTACTAAATATATGTTATTAGTATTAATAAAAGAAGCGGTAGTATTAGGACCTAAATATTTAAAAAAGAATATTTTAAAAAATATTTTAGTAAGTATTTTTTTATAATAAATATTTAACTGTATTAACTATAAAAATAAAAAAGAGATATATAGATAGTAGTAACTATTATATTTTATATATCTCTCCTCTATAAATAAATATAGTATTTTTACTAAACTATTTTACTTTTTTAATTTAATATTTTTTTAGAAGGCGTACTAAGCGTACTAGTATATATACTAGTACAGCGCTATATCTTTTTTAATTTAATTTTACCTAATATAATTGTTAAAAGTAAGTTAAAAAGGATGTAGGCTAGCCTAAAAGTAAAGTAACAGTATAAGGATGTGTGTATTTTTACTATATACACGCGTACAAGGAGGCGTGTAAAAGGGGAGACAATAAAGGCGTTTTACCTAACTTTTTTAATATATTAAGTATAAAGATATATATATACTTTTTTTTTTTTAATTTTCTTTTAGGTTACCCCGAGCCACCACAGCTATACTTTTTATTTAATTAATATATAAATATAAAATATATTTAATTATCTATAGTATTTTTATATAGCTATATAGTTTACCTACACTACTATTATTTATTAATTTTTATATAGCCTTACTATAGGGTATAAAAATAATATTAAAAAGCTTTATAAAATTAATTTTAATTTTAAAAATAGCCCTAAAAGAATATCTACTTTATTTAACTTAGTAAAGAAAGAAAGGAAGATTTATATACTTTAGTATAATATTAATATATGCCTATTGCGCTAAGGGCGCCCTAAAAGCCTTTTGCTGAAGTGGGCACCGTAAGCCAACAGATGAAGTGAGATGTGCTGGCCATGAGGGCTCGGCAGCGACCCTGGGGCCAACCACGCTTGCATCTCCGTCGACTCCTCCCGTCCGGGATTCACCGAGCGGACGCCGAGCCTTGTTGCATGCCTACCAGCTTACTGCATCGAGCAGCTCACAAGATACTGTCGACACCAAGCTTCGCTCCCGCTCTTGGCAGCGCCCAGCCAAGCGCAGGGCAAGGGCGGGCTGCTGGAACCCTTCCCCATCTCCCAACGAGACCGCCATTCTCTTGTATCAGAGCCTCTCATCTCCAGGGAGTTCCTGGTTAAGCACAATAGTCGCTCTTCTGAAAGACTACTAACCCCGGAGCTAGGCCAAGCACCCCGCCCCCCTGCTGCCGATGCCATCCTGACTAGCCCACGAGCCGCCATGCCGCCAACAAAGACGGTCGTCATGGAATGATTTGGATCGAATCTTGGGACGTCTCTGACATACATTCGCCATTAGTTCCGCGTGACCGCCCAATCACACCCTCCTCCAGTATCTAAATGACGCACGGCCCCCGGTCTCGTCCCTACAGGAGGGGATCGCGACCCTTGTCGGCGCTGCCGAAGCCTTCAATTCGCCGCTGCGTCGTAGTCTACCTTAAAAGGAGCCAATCCCTCGGAGGTTGGTTCCTGTATTGAGCCCTCGCGTTCAGTCCAAACTCACCTTCACAATGGCGACAATGCCAATCTCCGACAAAGGCTTCGATGCCGACGAGAAGGCCATCAGCAGCAGCGGTACAGTCTCTGCTCCCGCCGGCGAGACCGACTATGGAGACCACTGGCGAGCAGAGGCTGACTTCTTGACCCGCAATGGCTTGAATCTGAAGTCCTTCCAGCGCCGTCCCGTGGACCACGTCGAGCTCGACAAGTCGATGAAGCCTCGCCATATCAACATGATCGCCATCGGCGGTAGTATCGGTGCTGGTTTCTTCGTCGGCTCAGGTGGTGCCATCAGCGGTGGTGTAGGTATACGTCCTATCCAGTAGGTCCTTCAGCTAACGCTCGCAGGGCCCCGCGTCAGTGACCATTGACTTCATCATTATGGGCGTTATGATCTTCAACGTCGGTAAGTGGCGCTTCCGCACGCTTGGCTTCTGTCAGCGGCTCACAATACTGCAGTCTACGCTCTCGGTGAACTCGCCGTCATGTATCCCGTATCGGGTGGTTTCTACACGTACTCGGCTCGTTTTATTGATCCCTCTTGGGGTTTCGCTATGGGCTGGAACTATGTCTTCTCGTGGGCTGTTGTGCTACCTCTCGAAATTACTGTCGCTGGTCTGACACTCGATTATTGGCCTAATGACGTCCCCTTGGCTGCATGGATCACCATCTTCTGGATGATCATCGTGCTCGTCAACGTCTGGGGTACTTTGGGATATGCCGAGGAAGAGTTCTGGTCGTCTGTGCTCAAGCTTTCTGCCACGGTCATCTTCATGCTCATCGCCCTTGTCCTCGTGCTTGGCGGTGGTCCCAGCAGGGGCTTGTACAGCGAATACTGGGGTGCGCGCACCTGGTACGACCCGGGTGCCTTCCGCCACGGCTTCAAGGGCTTCTGTGGTGTCTTCATTACGGCCGCTTTTTCGTTCTCAGGAACTGAGCTTGTGGGCCTCGCGGCAGCCGAAACGAAAAACCCGCTCAAGTCGCTCCCTGGTGCCATCAAGCAAGTTTTCTGGCGAATCTCACTGTAAGCCTGCGGCACTCCATCCAAGCGACGGCCATGTCGTGTATATCAGACACTGACGTCTGCGAACAGATTCTACATCCTCGGCCTATTCTTCGTCGGCCTGCTCGTCCGGTCCGATGACCCCAGGCTGCTCGGCTCGGGCTCTGGCGACACCAAGTCGTCTCCTTTTGTCATTGTCGCTAAAGACGCCGGTTTGATCGGTTTTGACAGCTTCATGAACGTCGTCATTCTCGTCTCAGTCGTCTCCATCGGTGTCTCGGGTGTGTATGGAGGCTCCCGTACTCTCACTGGTCTTGCTGAGCAAGGATATGCTCCTAAGATCCTTACCTACATTGACCGCTCTGGACGGCCCTTGTTCTCAGTCGGCGCCCTCCTTCTGATGGGCTCTCTCGCCTACATGAACTTGGCTGCCTCTGGTGAAACCGTCTTCAACTGGTTCCTCCAGCTTTCAGGTCTTGCTGTCCTCTTCAGTTGGGGCTCCATCTGCCTCGCTCATATTCGCTTCCGCAAAGCTTGGGCTTTCCACGGCCACACCCTGGACGAAATTCCGTTCAAAGCTATCGGTGGTGTCTACGGTTCGTGGCTCGGCCTCTTCCTCATCGCCATTGTCTTAGTTGCTCAGGTAAGCTCCTGAAAGAATATTGTGATGATAACATTCGCTAATCCTTGCAGTTCTACGCTTCCATTTCTCCCAAAGGCACTACGGTCGGTACCGCAAAGGATTTCTTCTACGGATATCTTGGTTTCTTTTGTGTTGGCTTCTTCTGGCTCTGCGGATATTTCTGGAAGCGTGAGGGCTGGCTCCAGATTGAGCAGATCGATGTCGACACTGGCAGGAGAGAGCTCGATTGGGACTACATCAACGCGGACCGTGCTAAGATAGCTTCTTGGCCCGCTTGGAGACGCGCCCTCAACAAGGTCTTCTAGGACGCTGGTCAGTCTTCAAGAGGGTTGTTGTCGTCGAGTTGGGAAGGTTATACTATTGGGTTGTTGAAGTCGTGCTGTAGTCGCGCCAATATCGGATTGATCAACATTCCTGCCGTGACAAGTGGATCTTCCGTTCCCACAATATCATGTCCCGTCGCATGCGAAGTTCCTTTAAGCTATGGTCTTAGCTTCGCCCTTGCTATGGTTGTACGTCGCACGGCACTGGCGGTCCTGCCCTCGCACAAAGGAAACGAACACTGCTGTTTGCGGAAGCACCACCCCAGTGCGACACAAACAAAGGCGCTCCGCCTTAAAACGTGACGATTAGCCCTCCGACACCATCGTAATAACACGAAAATTTGATTTGCACATACCTCCACTTTACAGCCAAGAACTCGAATCGGGACACGAATCGCAACCATGGCCAAATCATACCGTCGCGCATCCGGGACGCCAATCCCCACGTACCATGATGCTTCCAGCAAAAGCATCTACGGCATCGACAACGCGCCGACCTCACTCATGGACTACGAATGGGACCTTTACGGCGAGGATTATGGCGAACAAATCGGCTTCGATCCCGAGCTGCAAGGCGCGAAGATGGAGCCGGTGGAGCGTTCGATCAGAGAGGAGGACTCGGCGTACTTAGTAAACGTGGCTCGGGAGCAGGAGCGGAGCCGGATGGAAGGGCGCATGCGGAGGAACGACATCCACTGGAAGAATAAGTTGCGCAGAGAGATGCGCCGCGCTCAGAAGGCGGAGGACGAGGCGAACTGGTACCGGGATAAGAGATGGATCCTTGGGCTTGTAGTCGCCTGGTTGCTGTTCAGTTTGCTCCGCGGCGGGCGCTCGCGAACGGTCGATGTGCATCGTGGAGATGCGAACGAGGTCCCTCCGCACTTCTCTTGGGTACACAAAACGCCTGAGGCTATCCTCGATACGCCTGATTTCGAACAGCACATCGCTCGCTATCCTCCCCCTCACTTCAACTCCTCGCTGTTCTACTCTACTCGCTCGGAAGCCCTGGAGCAGTGGTATGAACACAAGGTAGCCCCGTGGCAAGAAGGTGAGAAGCTGTGCTGGAAGCCGTACCTAGTGAAAGCGCATGTTTTCCATGATAACGAATGGGACAACGATGGCGTTGTGCAAGAGGCTATCTGTAGGCAGGCGAGGCAGGCGTACGCGCAGGCCTACGAGAAGTATAAGGCGGAAATTGAAAGGCCCACCACGCCCATGACCGTCACAGAGACTGTCACTGTGCCTCCGCATGGAGTGGTTCCTGGCTCGGCTTCTCCTGTGGATGAGAAGACAGGGTAGGGTTCGCGCTTATGGTTGGTTGGTGCTCTCGTGGTTGTGGTCCAGGTTTTTATATGACAACGGATTTTGGGGCTACATTTTGGTCGAGGGATTTTCGAGAGTTCCTTGAGCAAAGAATAAATGGTGTTTGTTTGATGATGCAAGCATGAAGTGAGTTTTGGGTGCTGACGCTCCCCGGGGCCCCTCTTTCGTCATGTCCCATGGTACGTGCCCGTAGGGCGCGATTGACATGGGACCCACTGATCAGGGCTCGCGTCCAACCACCTTGTTAGCGCTTCCGCTCCACCCCTTGCCACATCCAAATCCGCAATTCATACTTGGCCGGCGGCTGCTCCAAAAATTCTGTGCTCAGGCCGCAGTCCGCTCTCTTCCGAGGTTGCTCCATCGCACATTTCCCAACGCACCCTTACGTCCTCGTGATGGCTGTGTACCTAACTTTGACACCTCGTCAACTGCCCTTCCCGAACTGAGGAGGATGGTGGCCTTCTTTTGGCGTGAGATCCGGAGCGTTTGCTCCTGGATCAGCAGCTGACACTCCCTTCGACCATTTTTGTCTGTTTGTTCTCACGGCGTGATCATATCGACCACCTGTAGTAGAAAAACAATCCTGTTCGATCAATCACACTGGTTATCTATATCAAGGCCTTTATAGCCTATAATAAACGACCATCCACCTTCTCATATCTTTGTTCCCTTCGCTTCCTTTGGCCTTGGCATTGACGCGCAGGTGTTCGCACTTGCAAAGAATGGTGAAGCGCAATACCTCTTGTTTTCCAAAGCGTATAACGACCAGGAGGATACACCTGAGTATGAGCTCTTCCGAACTGGTGGCCTTGCGGGGGCGGATATCTCAATTGATTTGCATTAACCCTTGGAAGTGAGCGGCTCGCGGAACATCCATCGCCAATATCGGTCTACTACAAGGATACCCCTTTATCGGCGGCAGTCCTACCTATACGTTGATACCCCAATAGGCGGCATTGGTGAACCTGCGTCACTGCTGTCATGTAAAAGAAGTCGTATGGTACCTTCAGTTGCTTAGGAAACAGTCTCGGCAGCGAACATGGGCGATTTCCACATTTCACCGAAGGCACAGACCCTCAGTGAACCAGCCAGAATACCTTCTTACATATTCTACTCTTATATAAATCTCTACATCCTGTAAGCCTTCGATATCCTTCACGCACATCCTCTCCCTCGCCCGCAACAACTGGACTTGGCCGCGTTACAAAATCAACGCGCTCGACCCTGCGATTCCAAAAGCCTCACATAGGGCCAGGATACAGATCCGAGTATCCTACATCGCCAGAAGATAGGCAATTACCGCGGTGGAAGAGATCCAAGCTCTGTTTCCCGGTAGGTATAAACTCTGCACTCATGTTTACACCTCACGTCGGCTAAGCAACCTTTACGCACAGCACACTTTTTATCAACCAGCTTTGATCGCAACAACCGCGAGGCCACAACCATGGACTACTACAGGTTGAACGAGCTTCCTGAAACTTATAAGCGGTACAAGACGTTTACGAAAAGATTCGAGGAATGGCTGCTGAAAACAGCGAAAGAGCGCGGGCTCGAGATCGCCGCCAGAGCTGAGGCAGCCGCTACGTCAGCTGCTGCGAAGAAGACAGGCAACAATAAGGCGCAAGATGGGAAGCAGAAGAGACACAGCAAGCGGAGGAACGAAGGCGATTCCAAGCCATACCCCATCCTCACCAGGCACCTTGTACCTATGGCTATTGCCGTCGCTAACGCCGGGCTCCCTGGAGATGATGTTTCGGGCCTCGCAGATCTACAAGACGCTGTTCGGTTACGCAGGGAAGTCAACGAGTGGTACCGCCACGTGAGGTTGTCTGATGAACAGCATCCCTTCTTCGCGTCGGTCCTAGTGCAGGTGCAGGATATCCTCAAGGAACACCGCGATACTTCGAAGCATTATGAGCAAAACCAGGGTCATACACAATCTCAGGACCGCAAGAGAAACTTTCTATCCGCAGATGGCATCATTTTCAATTTTTTGGAGGATCCGGCGCGTCAGGATGAAGTTGCCGCAGGCGAGCAAATCGAGGCGGACCCGCGACAGCAAGCAGAAGTCTCCGACAAACGCCGTATACAAAGAAAAGAAGCGGAGCCAGCGCCGGGACCTACAGGGGATGATTTGGAGATTGAGCAAGACTTTGAAGTGCTCTGCTTCTTATACGATCTCTACCAGATCCGACAACGCGTCAAGAGTATTTGGCAAGACTGGGTCCTGGAGAAGATCGGAACTATACCCGCTAGCCTTGCCTCCGATCTAGCGATGGGCCTCGTTTACCAGCGTGCCACAATTCTCGCAGAGGATTTGGACAGCGCCGGTAACAGTCGAACCGTCTTGGGCATAGTCGCAAAGCTCACTGAGTTGATACCGAAGGATGATGAAGGAGCGCCTCCGCCTTTCGATGAGAGCGAAAGCATCATGCCCCCGCAAGACGTGCTATGCCACCAAGCCGTCAGCATAATGAAGAAGTTCTGGCGCATCGAGTCGGGCGAAGTCGAAGTGATACAGGAGTGCTCTGAAGATGAGTCGTTCTTGCTAGGCCTCCTCAGCGACCTCAAGAACATCGGCAAGAATAGACTTCGGGACGCAGCTGGTTTGGTTCTGGACACGTTCACCGAGTCATTCAGCGCACCAAGAGGCCAATCGGAGTCTTGGCTACCATTCGGTTTTCAACTCTTTCTCGACATCCATCGATGTCTCCGTGTCAAAAACCTACGTTGGGTCACAATAGACGTCGCAGAACACGCGTTCCAGATATGTCGACTCGCGCAGGAACACATGCAGTACGAAGACGACATGTGGAACAGGGGAGAGAAACCCGACTACATGACAGTAGACAATATGAAGTCTTCCACAGTGTACCTCCCGATATTAAGGAGACTCAACGAGTGGTTTGCACAGTTGGTCAGCGACAAACCGGTGTCCGCTTCCGGCATACCCACTACTACTTTTTTCGCGGCGAACCCGATCCTTATGGGTAAAACGATGTGGAAATACCAACAAGCCTACCGTAACGAAGCCATACCCAAGGTCGAATGGTTCACGGTGGCTCTGGCTCACCTGTACAACGCTTGTCGCGAAGTGGGAGGACTGAGCGTTCCATGGCCTGATCTAGAATTTATCATTCAGGCACGAGGAGCGGAGCGGATCTACGTCGGGAGCCGACCTACAGACCCCGATGTCTTCTATCGGCGGGTATGCATGGCTTTATCTGGGTCGTCCCGCAACTTTTCAAAAGACTACCGAGGGGCCCACCGGAAGAACTATGCGGCCACACGCAAACGCGGTCTCGTCGAGGATGATACCCTGGAAATCAGGATCCTGGATTACTTCAACGCGACATCGCGCGCAGGACGGTCAACGCAGCTACACAATCTCTTTGCTTTCCTGCACAATGAGCTCGAAAACGTCGTTGTCAATGTCCCCGGCGCTTCATCTGGCGCAAAAGCCCCGAAGATCCACAGGGTCACCAAGAAAGTCCGAACCCTCTTCACAACCATCGCTACTAAGCGTGCGATGAGCGGCAAGAACAAGAGGACGCGCCAGAGGTACAAATCCAAGATCCCGGACTTTGCGAAACGTGACCTCCCTCACGAAGAGCTGTTGGGCCATGCAGCTTCGCAACTGGCTGACCACGAGCTTTATGCTAACTTTGACCACCTCTCCTTCTTCCGTAGAGCCTACACGATAATCAGGTACATACGTACGGAACTCTTGTGGGATGACAGCAATGCACTCATCACGCTGGGGGCTGCGCAAGAGCCCCCTAATGATTTTCAGCTGCTGTATGACCTGTTCGTCGAGCTCAGGCCCCCGAGAGGTAACACTCAGACAATGCGGGCTGCTCTCCACGATAGAGCTATGTGGAAAATACGGGTAATTGCGGAGATTATGCAGGAGTTCATTCGGGACCAGGGAGATGTAGAGATGAAGAACGCGGAGGAGCGGCTGAGGCGACGACGACAGCACGAGGCTTTGTTTATGGAGGCGATGACCGCAGCACAAGGTGAGGACTTTGGCCCTGGCGACTAAACGAGGAGGAATTCGTGTTTTAGTTTGTTTTAAGGGAGTCTGGTGCGACTTCGCGGACCGAAGCCTGACAGCGGACCGATAAAAGTAGCATCATGTCGCTTGTCCAGGTAATAGTTAGTTAATCTAGCCAATTTCCTGTGGTGAGCAGGTCCTTGAACTTTGTTCCAGTGTATTGTGTGTGGAGGCATCTTGTAGGTATGGGTCTTTCCGCACCTTTGCCTGGCCATAACTAGGGTTCTCCCAAAAACCTTAAGAACACGTTAAGCGCTTTGCGGGCCTATAACTCGACCAGATATGGGTTAATGGCTTGCGAAAGCATCCAGGCCGCCACGTGTCGCACAGCAAGCTTGGGACAACCGAGACAATTCTCCGGCGCTATGAACATGGAGTTTGGTGCTGCGGCAGGCATCGGTCCACTGCCTCCGACGAGCGCTTTTCATGCGGATTATGCAGCGAACGCGCCCCCGAAGCAGTAGCTATTATGCGGAGGCACACCCAAGCATCTATGGCGGTCATTGGTCATTCGCAGCGAGGTCAATTGGTGTCCGGGTGCAGCCGAGAGTGACTCGTGTGACGAAAGCTGACTTGCGCTCGGTATCCTTCAGTTCCCCGACACCAGAACCCGTTCGAGAGAGGGCATCGCGAATCGTCCCAGGAGCGTGGAGTTTGGAACGCTCAGGAGAGCAAAAGCCGGGGCCGACCGGGGGCGCTGAGGGAACCGGGTACGGATGTGGGCCAGCCCCCACTTGCGGTCCTCAGATTCATGGGCACTAGTTTGCGCCGTTGACCTGATCATGCTTGCCTCGAGAACGGGTACTGTCTCCGCGCTCTGCCTTCTTTTTTGCTCCAGATGCCCTTGCGCGCCGCTGACCTCGGAAGATGGCTCCTGCACCATGAGCCCTCGTCCTCGCACCCGCAATCCGAAGAACGTCGATCCGTACCAGCATGTTGACGTCGCCGTCAAGCGTTCCCTCCCCCGCCAACCCGCGTCGCGTGCCCCTCGACAAACGAAAGCGCACCGAGGCCAGCTGCGACAAATGCAAGTCGCGGAAGCAGAAATGCAGGAAGGAGCCTGGGCAGGATGCGTGTCGGTACTGCATGCAGCACAACATCGAATGCCAGACGACACAACCCCGCAAGAAGAGGCTCTATGGCAGCGTGGAGAGCGTGGGCAACCGGCTGAACCTGCTTGAGTCGCTGGTCAAAGGGCTGCTGCCGGAGGCCGACCTGTCCAACCTGGAGGAAATGCGCCAATTGGGAATCTCGCTGGGCATCGCCATACCAGACTCGCCGGGTGGCGACGTGGGCGGAGACCAGGTCAACGCTCCGGGCGGGGAGGGAGAAGAGCCGCTGTCGCTCCTCCCAGACCAGCAGGGGCAGGTGCAATACATCGGGCCGTCGAGCTCCTTCTCGTTCCATCTGAAGCTGCGCGCGCTGTGTGGGAAAGAGCCTTTCCCCGCCTTCGTGCTGTTCGGGAAGAACGCTGCGGACCAGGCAATCTTGGAGAAAGGCATCGAGACGCCCAACGGCGCTTCTGTCTTCGACCACACTTCGTCCACCGACTGCCTACGCACGCCCGCCGACGAGGCGGCAACCGTCGAGTCTCTTGTGGGGGCGTACTTCGAGCACATCAATCCGGACTTCCCCGTGCTCTACGAGGCTTCCTTTCGCGGAGCATACGAAGGATGGCAGGCCGAGCCTGCAAAAGCTGACCCAGCATGGCAATGTAGCTTCCTGTGTGTGCTTCTGCTTGCTCGGCGTACTGCCCGCTTTAACCTGCCCGAGGAACAAGAAAAGCTATGGTGGAAGCGCGTTCAGACGATGCTACCGGTAGTGATATTCACGTCCAGCGTTACTGCTGTCCAAGCCCTTTTGTTGGCCGCCATCTACCTACACAACACGAGCCACCGAGACGCGTGCTGGAACCTCACCGGGACGGCAATCCGCATAGCATTCGCAATTGGACTGCATCAAGACAGCGCCAGTACATCTCAGGCGCCGCTCGCCAGAGAGTTACGAAAACGCCTGTGGTGGACCCTCTATGCCTTCGAACAGATGCAGGTTTCATCGTATGACCGCCCCGGCGCCATTGAACACCATGCCTCTAAGAACGACCATCCGAATGAGCGCATCCTAGGCACAGCCGCGTATTCGCCGCCCGAGTACTCGCGATCGTTCGATCGTCTGGTGGTACATTTGAGCTCAGCTTGCCGCGCGCCGAAGCATGTGAAGTCGCTCGCCGGCGACGAATCCTATGCAGGACCGCTGTCTCCGGCAGCAGGCGTGTTGAGGGATCTGGAACGCTGGAAGAATGAGTTGCCTCCACATTTGCGTATGGATGCCATCGATGATTCAGCACCTGCGTTTCGGCGGCCGCTTCTACTCTTACATGCTTTGTACCACTACACCATTATAGTTCTGTGCAGAGCTGCACTGCTTGCGCGAGCAACGTCTCTTGCGAAAGAGAACAATGATTCTACCAACATTGCGCTGATAGGAATGGCGGACTCATGCGCTGCCTCGGGTCGCGACTTGGCGAATATCTTGCTGAGTCTTGAAGCTATCGGCAAATTCGATGCCATCACCTGGTGGGATGTCTGGTACTCATTGGCGTCTGGCTCTGTCCTGGTTCTGGATTTGGTATGTCAGAACAGAATGGGAGTGACCGACCCTTCCGAGTCTCGCACCTTGCTATCGCAGCTCGCAGAGCTTTCCCGTAGCCACCTGCAAAACCCCCGCGTGCCCGGCACAATCGCGAAATTTGCGTCTCTCGTCCCGGAACTGTACGCTATGGCCGACTTGATGACTGCAGCGAAAGCACCGTCTCAAATTCCCAAACGGGAAGTGCGTTCGAGCATTTCCGAGCCTGTACCAGTCAGCCAAACCCTTCCCTCAGAGTCGCAGGTCGTACCCTTCGAATTCCCACACGCGAACACCAACAACGGCGCATACGTCTTTGCCGACAGCATACCAGGGCGATTCTACCCACAAGCGGACTACTCGACTGGCGCGCCATATTCCAATGCTCGGTACGACCGGAGTACGCAGATGCAGTTCATGGATTTCACTATTAGCAATATCCATGAGTGGAATTGGGCAGACATGGGGAGTCTACTAGGTCCAGAGGGTCACCATGTGCCACAAACCATGCCGCAGCAGAACATGTCGCCTGGTCCGCCTCCAGGGTCGGCTCCAGGGCCGTATAGGTGAGCGCAGCAAAAGCTTTGTGCTATTCTAATATTTTCGATTATACTTTACATTACCGGATATTGCCAGTCGCTAGCATGCAGGCCGATGCTTCTCTGCATGTCGTTGATACCCCTCATTCACGTAGTAAGATGGGCTAATATAATCACATATCGTCTTCTCGGTATTTCTCTACATACAGTCCTGCCGACCTCCTCCTGCTAGTGTTGCACCGATGCTAGGGCTCTATCCACGGTTGTGCATATGGCCCTTCGCGAACTGCAGCTTACCTCCCGCCTGCTTTATTGACAACTAGCGATACGATGATACCTAGGTACTTTCATTCTCGCTCAACACCTCATGCAGGTGCTACAAGATCTCCGTGGGCACTCCATATGAGAACCAGGCGACTGTGCGCACGAAGCTCAGCCGCGGCGCGTCAGGCCATTGGCAGCCGAGCGGTGATCCTGGGTTCCCCGCGCGACGTCGCCGTGCTTGCACCCGCTACCTTCCTATTTTCAGTACCGGCGTCTAACTTCAATATCGCTCCCACGATAATTATTGCACAAAACAGCCTAGCCGATTCGGCAAAGACAGCTTCGACAAAATGGCTCCACGTGGTGCTTGTCAGGTCATACCACTGATATGTTGCAGGGACCGCGCTTCGGACGAACCTCACGGTACACTGAGGTACTCTCACCATGCGGCTGGGCCATACCCTGTATAGATTTGCGATTCTGCTGCCGTTGGCGATCGCAGCCGCTACGCCTACGAGGACGTCGAGCGCGGAGATACCATCTTTTACGTATAATGTAACGCACTTCCTCCTCAATGGCGACCCGTACCAGATCATCGGCGGACAGATGGATCCCCAGCGCATCCCACCGGCCTACTGGCGCGATCGGCTACGGAAAGCACGTGCAATGGGCCTCAACACCATTTTCACGTATACATTCTGGAACTTGTTGGAGCCAGTACAAGGAAGATGGAGCGAGGAAGGAGGGAAGGCTATAGCAACATTCTTTCAGATAGCGCAAGAGGAGGGCTTGCATATTGTGCTGAGGCCTGGGCCGTACATCTGCGGGGAGCGCGAATGGGGCGGATTCCCAGCGTGGCTGTCTACCGTTCCGGATCTTGTTGTAAGGGCAAATAACAGACCTTTCCTGGACGCTGCGAAGTCGTACCTCTCCAATCTCGCAAAAGACCTGCGAGGACTGCATGTGAAAGATGGTGGGCCAATCCTCATGGTGCAGGTCGAGAACGAGTACGGATCTTACGGCGAGGATCACGCATACACCTCCGCTATTAAAGACATGCTCCAATCCACATTCGGCTCCGGAATCGTCTTGTACACAAACGACGGCACCGAGCAATGGACTTTGGAAGGCGGATCCGTTCCCGGCGTCCTTGCAGAAATCGACGGCGATCCAAGAGCAGGGTTTGCCGCTCTCCGAAAATACATCACGGATCCGTCAATGAAAGGTCCGCTGCTAGACGGCGAGTACTACACGTGGTCATTCGACAGCTGGGGATACAACCGCAGTGTTCCGAATGTTCAAGGCTTCGTCGACGACATCGAGTACGTGCTGGGCAATGAGAGTGCGAGTATCAGTCTGTATATGGTACACGGCGGGACGAACTTTGGCTTTGGGAATGGTGCGCTGTGGCAGAACAAGACGAGGGCTTTTACGACAAGTTATGATTACGGGGCGCCGATTGATGAGGCAGGGAGAACAACGGATTTGTTTTGGAAGCTGAGGGACACGATTGCGAAATATGTTCCGGACGGCAGCATCCCCCATGTACCCGCTGACCTTCCGTTGAACGAGATCCCGGCGTTCGAGCTCAGGCCTTCGGCGAGCTTATTCGATACGCAGGCGCTAGGCAAGAGGGTGCGTAGCCGAAAACCGCTGAGCATGGAAGCACTGAATCAGTCGTACGGTTTCACGCTGTACGAGCATATCGCTCCTTCCTCCGTGAGCGGTCTCCTCCAGCCAGGGGACCGCCCCCGCGACCGCGTCATCGTCTACGTGAACGACATCTTCCAGGGCGTCATCGACTCGGCCTACATATACCCCCAGAACCTCTCGCTCTCGCTCACACCGGGCAGAAAGCTCCAGCTCCTCGTTGAGAATCTCGGACGCGTGGACTATTATTCTCGTGGCACAGAGTTTGAAAACAAGCTTTTAGACCCGTATAAAGGGATCAGAAGAGATGTGACGATCGGAAATAGTACGCTGGAAGGCTGGGAACAGTACGCCATCGAGCTGGACGCGCTTCCGGATTTTGGGAGCAAGGATGGGCATCAGATGGCGGCGAATACAACGCAGCCGCTCTTCTACAGTGGGAGTTTTGTTATTGAGGGAGAGGGAGATAAGGCAGCTCCCGCAGCTTTGGACACCTATCTTGCGATCGAAGGCGGTGTAAAGGGCAACGTCTGGGTGAACGGCTTCCATCTGGGACGGTACTGGAGACGGGGACCGCAACATAGTTTGTACCTTCCGGGTACTGTACTTCGTCAAGGCGAGAACGAGGTCGTAGTGCTGGAGTTGGAGCCTGGACATGTGCAGGGCGGACTGAAAGGCTTGGGCGTTAGGGAGAGGGAGTGGGTGGTAAGGGAGGACGTGGATTGTGTGGGGTGTATCTAGCGTTACCCACCAGAACACTCGGTGAATTCTGTCCCTGCTTGTTGCTGTATAGGGAATCTCCAGATCCTAGAAGGGCGTAATTCGGTGGTGTTGTTCCTCACCACGAGGGTCTCTTTGTGGTTAGGAACACGTAGGATATCACACGATACGAATGGATCCAAGTCAGCTAGCATTTTGCCTGTTCAGAAGGACAGCCTGGCCTGGCCTAACAAAGCATCACAATTCTATCATTTTGCTTGTTTGTTGCAAATGACATTGCGTATGGGATGGTGTGTGCGGCGCATGTTCGGTCGAGGAGGCTTGTCCCTCGGTTGGATGGTTCAGAACTGGGGCAACTGCGGGGTAGTTCTTCACCGCGATGTTTGCTTTTGGCAGCTCGCAACTGCAATTCTTGGCGTTGTACCATTGTCCCGACGCACGAGAACGGATCCACCTCAGTTGACGATCTTGCCAAGTCGAGCGCGCAGTGTTTTCCTGACACACAGTATGGCCTCATGCTCCTTGCCAGCCTCGTGGCGCCGGTCGCCTGACCACATCGGGCTAGTGCAAATGTGGGTGGAGGGGTAACATTTGAATGCTCGAATGCTACTTAACATCGGCCGTTGAACGCCTCGCAGAGACCAACGCAATCTCTCTCATCAACGTATTGAATCGAGACGTGAAGACCAACATGGCTACAGTCAGCGGTGTCAGACCCGAGAACCCGCCCGATTGGAACAACCACAAAGTTCTTCACAGGAACACGCTGCCCGTGCGAGCTTACTTCCACAACTACACTTCCGAATCGGATGCTCTCTCGCGCGACGTGAGCAAGTCGAAGACGTACAGCCTATCCGGTACCTGGAAATTCCACTTCGCCAACTCGCCGTTCGAAGCCGTGGAAGGGTTCGAAGTCTCATCCTTCGATACCTCGTCATGGAGCAACATCGCGGTGCCGGGTATGTGGAATTTGCAGGGGTTCGGAAAGGGACCGCAGTACACGAACGTCCCATACCCCATCCATGTTAACCCTCCTAATGTTCCGTTCTATGACAATGAAACAGGCTCTTATGTCAGGAAGTTCGAGGTGCCGAAAGATTTCAAGGATGACCAGATACGGCTGAGATTTGAGGGTGTGGACTCCTCGTATCACGTGTGGGTCAATGGCAAACAGGTGGGATACTCGCAGGGCAGTCGTAATCCGGATGAGTTCGATATCACGGACCTTGTACACCTGGAGAAAGAGAACACGCTTGCAGTGAGGGTTTACCAGTGGTGCGACGGGACCTATATCGAGGATCAGGACCAGTGGTGGCTCAGTGGCATGTAAGGCTACATGATTTGCTTGCGTTTTCTTCTTCCGTTGACCTTGATCAGCTTTCGAGACGTATTCCTTGTCGCCTTCCCAAAGAAGTCCCGCATCGAGAACCTCCATGTTCAGACGCTGTTGGACTCCTCGTACAAGGACGCGGAGCTCAAAGTCAGCCTGGAAACTACTGGCCTGGGGACCGTCAGCATCAAACTTTTCGATGCCGACAAGAACCATGTTACCGACGCCTCGGCCAATGTGGGCAGTATGAGTGGGACCAAGTGGACGATTTCGCTCCGCGGTCAAAACCCCCACAAGTGGACTGCAGAAACGCCGTATCTCTACCACCTGATCATTGCACTCGATAATTCGCAATTTATCCCCATTCGCGTAGGGTTTCGGCAGGTCGAGATCAAGGATGGCCTTCTGAAGGTAAACGGCAAGAGAGTCGTCTTCCGTGGCGTCAACCGTCACGAGCATCACCCTAAATCCGGACGAGCGGTGCCACTGGAATTCCTCAAGCGTGACCTGCTGATCATGAAACGCCACAATATCAATGGCATCCGAACATCCCACCAACTGAACGACCCGCGCCTGTTGGATCTCGCAGATGAAATGGGGTTCTGGATGATTGACGAAGCCGACCTAGAATGCCACGGTTTTGAGAAGGTAGCCGATGCTCTTCTCACCGATGCGGAACGTGAATTGCCGTTCGACCAGCGTCAACTTCTGACACGTAGCACGGCTGCCACCTGGACGACTGATAATCCGGATTGGACGCAAGCGTATGTTGATCGCGCGGAACACCTTATGAAGCGCGACCAGCTCCACCCGTCCGTCATCATCTGGAGCCTTGGGAACGAAGCCTTCTACGGACGAAACTTCAAAGAGATGTACAAGCACATCAAAGAGTACGACGATAGCCGACCTATCCATTACGAGCCAGATTACGACGCAGAGACCATGGATGTGTACTCCAGAATGTACTTGCACCCTGATAGTGTCGCAGGATTCGGAAAAGGCGAATGGGGAGGCAAAGAGAAGCCGCTGATTCTCTGTGAATTCGTAAGTGACCTGGATGTTTCTTCTGGTCGCAATTGACATTCTGGTAGGTCCATGCCATGGGAAACGGACCTGGAAACATCAAGGAATACATTGATCTCTTCTACAAGTATCCCCGCTGTCAAGGTGGCTTCGTGTGGGAATGGGCCAACCATGGCCTCTTGACTAAAGACAAAGTCACGGGGGAGGAGTATTACGGCTACGGAGGCGACTTCGGAGAAAAGGTGCACGACGGCACTTTCGTAATGGACGGTCTTCTGTTCTCCGATCATACACCTAATCCAGGTGTAACCGAGTATGGCAAAGCGATCGAGCCGGTCCAGTTGCTGTACAGTGACGGGTCCCGAGCCACCTTCATCAACAGGTACGACTTTATAACCCTAGACCATCTCCACCTTACCTGGCACGCTGCGAATGAGACTGGCGATGAGAGCGACAAGGGCAAGCTTGAAATCCCATGCGGCATCGGTCCAGGCGAAGAATTCGAGGTAGACCTTCCCAAGTTCACAGGCGCCAAATCTGAGACTGTTGTCCATCTCGCTTTCAAGCTCAAAGAAAGCACAAACTCGCTGTCCAAGGACTGGACCGTCGCCACAGCTGAAGTCGTGGTTCACGCGTCGCACGCGCTGCAGACCCCTCCGTCGTCCGACGAACACTTGAACGTGACAACACCATCTAGCCACATCCTGTTGATAAACAGTGGCTCCTCGGAGTGGATCTTCAATACACTGTACGGCTACATCGCGTCTTGGAAGAAGAATGGCAAAGAGCTCATAATAACTCCACCCGAACTTTCCATCAACCGCGCACAAACAGACAACGACAAGCCGCAAGACGGCTGGAACTGGAGAGACAAGCTCGTGCACCTCACTAAACCGTACACGCGGAAGGTTGAGTACGACCAGCCGGACAAGACATCCCTCAGGGTGACGGTGCACCAGCAGATTGTGCCGCCCGTGCTAGAGTGGTCCATCGACGTCGTCATCACGTACACGTTCTCGAGCGACGGAAGCGTCAGGGCGCACGTCAAGGGCGACCCGAGAGGGAAGAACCTGCCCGGAACTCTGCCGCGCATCGGCTTCGTCCTGGAGATGCCCCACGAGTTCCAGACTGTCGAGTGGTTTGGCCGCGGCCCGGGAGAGTCCTACCGCGACTCGAAATACTCGCAGCTGATCGGCCTGCACCGAGCCACGTCCATCGACGCGCTCTGGACGGACTACGAAGTCCCGCAGGAAGGCTCGAACCGCGCTGACACGCGCTGGGTCAAACTGTCTACCTCCACCTCGTCGTCTGGCTCTGGTTCCGGCACGAGTCTGCTCGCGCAGTTTGTACAGGATGGGCACCGCAGGATCTTCGACTTCCAGGCCACGCATTACCGCATAGACGACGTGGCGGCGTCGTCCCACCCGTATAAATTGCACAAGAAGAAGAGGAAGGAGGTCGTGCTGAGGCTCGATGCAGGGCACCATGGCCTGGGGACGGGGAGCTGTGGGCCGAAGACGCTGCCGCAGCATGCGCTCTACACGAGGCCGTTTGAGTTCGAGGTGTTGCTGCAGTGAGGGGGTGGTTGTTAGCTTTGTAGATATTGTGATGGTAGTATAGTCCAATGATTTGCATACAACGCGCCCGTTACAGGTTTCTAATAAACGGTTCCATCACAGCATTGGTCAAACGTGACCTTTTCAGTGCTTGCGCAGATTGCCGGTATCACTTTATGGAGCTTGCCTGCTTGTATGACGGCTATCCGCGACGGCAATGTCGACGCCTACCGCATGGTGTTCTAACCTTCCCTTGGATCCGGAGACATCGCAGCTGTTTGTGTTCGCTGTATCTGTTCAGATCGTCAACGGCGATGCAAGAGACCCTGAGACCCTGTGTAGAGCTCAATGGCCATTTCACCGGCCGCGTTAACCACAAACTGCAGCGTCCAAAGAAGAAACAAAGATAGACAAAGAGGGCTACTATCAGATTAGTTCAAAGCTCTCGAATACACCAGGACCAACGACGCTCGCATCCCTATCCTAAACAAACACTCCAGCACTGGAATCCTCAGCCCGTCCCGACCATAAGCTGAGGTCTAGGCCGTAAGGGGGTTCCACTGCGGATACATGGCGGTGAGGGAAGGAACGATCCACCAAGGCCCGTGGCGAAACACTGTGAAAAAGCCTACCGCACGCAGTTAGCTGTTGTTCAAGCAAGTCAGGATGTGACGATCTAGACGCGTGTAATTTAGACTCCTCTGGACTGTCTGCATCTTTCCTGCGTTCCCCGCTCATTTCTTGGTGCGCGCCACAAGGCTCCGCAAGCGACTCAATCACGCCCTCCACGTCATTGGACACATGAACGGAATAGAGAGGCAGCATTCAGCCTTTTCATTTGCAATGTGCACGCGATCTTCGTCTGTTCTCCGCAATGCACTTTCCCTCCTACCTTTTGCATCCCAATTGAAGTACCATCGTCCGACATCGCTCGCTGCAGTGTGAGCCAACTGCGGGTGGAGCGTCTCCACTGAAAGGACCCCTCAATGCCTTCAGCCACCAATCATACCCAGGCATCCGCCCTCGCAACACCATCGACTCCGCCCACTACAACTACCCTCGGCAAGGCCGAGATACTGAGCAATGTCTTCTCGCTGGCTACTGCCTTTGCAACCTGCGTCGAAGCGTTCAACCAGATCCACCCCCACAAAGACTCGGACCGCGCGCAGAAAGTTGCCCTCGCCAAACTCGGCATCCAGCAGGGCCGCCTCCTGATCTTCGGCGATGCAGTGGGCATCACAGCACCGCCGGCGACCATCGCACGGCACATGGTGCCCTCGCACCCCGGGCTGACGAACCCCGACCCCACGCTCCCCGTGAACTTTGGCGTCCGCGATGCGCGCCTCGACGACGACGACATCCGCCAAAAGGTCATGCAGGCCTTGGAGGAGATCTACGGCCGGCCGGCCCATCTGAGCCGGGACGAGCTGATGGAGCGCTACGGCCTGAAGCAGCCGAAGCGGTTCAGCGCCATCGAGCACCCCGCGCTCGACACGAACCGGCTCGAGGCCTTCCGCGAGAAGTACGCGCTGCTCAACGACCTGATCCGCCAGTCTGGCGTGCGCGTCGCGCAGAAGCGGCACGGCAGCATGGCGATGAACCGGTGGACGGTCAAGGACGTCGTGCGCTTCGATGCGTTTGTCGCGACGGTGCGGACCGAGGTCGATGGGCTGATTGCGCTGCTGGGCGTCAAGGAGCAGGTGGATCGCGGGATGAAGACGGATATCAAGGCCATGGCGTGGCATCCGGACTTGCACGTCATGGTCGTGCGGCAAGATTGGGAGAAGCTGAAGCTCATCAAGGAGGCGGTTGCCGATGACTACCCGGAGTATGTCGAGGCTGCGGACAGAGCGATACAGTATCTTGTCGGGGAGCTGAGGGATTTGAAGAGACACATGCTGAAGGTGCAGGGGGCACAGCCGCCGGCAGGGTCAGCAACGACGAAGGCGGGCGATGCGGAGAAGGATGGGGTCAAGACGAGCGAGCAGCACCTCAAGCCGGTGGGTGCGCACAAGGAGAAGCGGCCGAGTTTCTGGAGCAGGTTGAGCGGGTACAGGAAATCCAGCAAGCCCCGCTCGGAGAGCGTGGTTTCGGCGCCGGAGGAGACGCGTCCGCAGCGCTCGCTGTCAGATACGGGCGCGGACCGCACATTAGAAGATGAGAACGCGCTCACGACCGTACGCTCGAAGTCCCTCTCTGCGGTGCCGGATGACCAGACGCCGTTCGATCTCAACGCCAGGCTTGCGGATTTGTCTGTGCAGGATGGCCAGAATAACCAGAACGGCAATGTCGAGATGGCAACACCAGAAACGACGTTTCACGAGGTTCCCGGCGCGGAAAAGGCGCCTGCCAACGTGCAAGCTACATTGACGCAAGCCCTCACGCGCAGTACCGCCGAGATCGATGACGTCGACCCGCTTGATACCAGCAGCAGCAATGGGTATAGTCTGATCCATGCGGATACAGCAAACTCCCTAATAGAGAGACACGACATGTACAGGGGCGTGGGTCGCATTGAGACCCGGGACATCAGGGATAAGTCGCACGAGGCGGCAGGGTGGTAGTCTCTGAGGATAAGGCACACCCTTTCACATACACTATTATTTTTTGTTCTATGCTGGTTTCGAAGAGCGGCGGTGTGTGTTTTTCTGATACCATGTTGCGAGGAGTTGTCGGACTATATCCGCTACTACTGTGATTTTCGTGGCCTGCCTGTTTGGCATGGGGGAAGCGCGGCGTATCGCTCATAGGGCATGACATATATGTGATATTTACAGGATATACTCTTTATCTACGTCCTCGTTGTAATCGTCGTTATCCGTCGACCGGGACTGAGACTAAGGACGTACACATCATGAAGTCTATGTCGTATCTCCATTTGAAGAAATCCTTATCTCTTCCCATACTCAAGGGCTGGGCCCAGAATAAAAGGGGTAACGTCTGGTATGCACTGAACCCCTATGAGCATCTATAGTATATCGAGGACGATGCTTCTCGCGTGGTTCGGCTGAAAAGCGCCATCAGACTGTGCAACAGAAGGCAGTTGACGAATTTTGTCAGTCTTGTTGCTCAGATTATGATCGAGGTAGCGGTTATCGTTGGACGGGAGTCTAACAATCTGCTTGATTCTGACATCAGGGATTCATGAGCCTATGACTTTCATTACCATGCTATTACCCAATTTGAGAGTAACTATCAGCGCCTGTGCGGGAAGATGCATGCTCTACCCCCATGCTGCGTTATTGTACATGTACGTGCGCTGTTCTGGGAACCGCGGGAGGTTTACGAACGGCCACATGATTTCGGCATCCATTAACTCCCATCTATACCCGCGAAACCGTACGCCTCCCGTAGTAGTCTCATACAAGTTTTTCTCCGAGAATGCTCACCATGGACGAAATCCCTCGTCATGAATGATCTTCACCTATCGGGCCCTTCCCCTGAATACCACGTCATCATCCTCGTCATCCTCATTCCCGTATTCCAAGTCGGCCTCACGAATCACCCAGTAACTGGGATTCTCAAGCATCTCTTCCGCAGCTCCGGCACGGCGGTGCGGTATGTAAGAGGTACGGTTCCGGGAAGCAGAGTGCTCCAGCGCTTGCGTACGTCCGCGATGCACGTCGGCCTCTTCGGTGGTCTGCTCGGGCGCATGGACAGGAGGTACAGGAGTGACGGTGCGGGACTCACGATTACCAGCGGGATGCTTGTATAAGGGATGATCGGGTGGATAGATAGGACGTGCCTGTGGGAGGGTTCCGAACCGGGGTGGCGATCGCTGAACAGAAGGCCGAGGGCGTACGCGGAGCTGGAAGGGTGAGGGCGTGGAACCACCTCGCTCACGATCGAGTGCGTCATTGTTAGTCACACTTGGGGAACGCTCCAGCAACCCACGGCGAGAGAGCATGTCTTCGGTTAGAGTCGTGTTGAGGGAGGCGCGAGTGGAGTTGGTGTCGTTATTAGTGTTTGGCTGAACAGATGGAGCTGGAAAAGCTGGTTCCCGGAAGGTTTCGGCCCAGGAATCTCGTTCGCGCCTGGAAAAGGGCGCGGAGGGAGCCGGCTCTCCGAAAACCGCAGCCCAAGGGGCCCGATCCGATGTGGAAGAGCGCGAGGAGGGAGCCGGCGGAGTCATAAAGTGTGGAGGACGAGAGGACCGCGGGAACGCGGTGCCTTCAGCGGGTTGGCCAAGCCCGTCGTTTCCGAATACCGCTGTCTCAACTTGACCGGTGAGTTCATTGTTAGCCTCCAAACCGTACAAGCCGTGAGCTCTAAAAGGATAGGGATCAATGCTGAGACCTCGATAATGGAGGCACGATTCTGCATGCGCATGGTTGCCTGTCGTGAGGATACCGCTCGGGCCGTTGTATGGAGCGCCACATATGTAGCAGAAATTGTGACTGCAGTTCTTGCCTTTTGGGAGAATTAGTATATTGGTGTCAGTACCCCAAAAGAAACGAATCACTTACAAGTCATCTGATCACATCCACCCTGCTTCTCAATATTGACCTTGCATTTCGGGCATGGCCTAGATATACGCTCGATTTCCTTCTCGCTTGCTTCCTCCTGCTTAGGCACAGCTTTCGTGCGCTGGTCGTGAGCAGCGCATGTTTCGCCTTCATGGAACGGCATATCGTGGGTGATACAGACGCGGAAGCCACATTCGTTACAGCGGAAGACGTTGCCTTCCGTGGCGCTATCGTGGAACTGCCCAGACTTGCAGCGCATGCAATCGCGGTAGTTGGGCATCTTGCGCAAGGCGGACCGAGTCATGGCGCTTTCGAATCTAAGTTACATTATTAGCATCGATTCAATTCGCATGCTGGCAAGACAAGCAACTCACTTGTCGTATAGACTGGGAGATATTTCACCCTCCAAATCTGCGTACGAGAGGAATCGCTCGCAAGTTGACGGGCAGCGAATTCCGTCTTCGACGACCATCGTGCTATCCAGCTGGGACGCAATCCAGCCTTCAAGGCACTCTCGGCAGATCTCAGGCTCATGTTGGCATCCGGCGAAGGCTGTAGAAGTCTCCTTCGCGAATTGCTCGCCGCAGGATGAGCACTCTGGGTGAGCTTGTCGAAAAACTTCTTCAGCCGCCTTCGTCTCCGCCATTTCCCTTGCTGCAGGTTCCTCTGCTGAGTTCCGCCACGAAGTCATCCAGTTTTTCGCCGTATTGGGGTAGTCTATGGTGACAGGTACGCGCGCGTGTGAGTTGGGCGGGCTACGGATCGAGCTTTAGGGGCGGGTTTTCAACTGTTTGTGCGGTGAGACGTACAATCGAAAAGCTTGGCGCAATCCCTCTTCATGGTCCAGTCTATCGTGAAGGCACCTGCGGTCACGTTCCGCTGTAGCAAACGCAGCGCGGCTAGGTGCTGAAGACTCCCGTCCCTCTTTTGTCCTTTTTTGAGGGAGATGGCCCCCATTCAGCAGTGAATGTACTGCATATCCTGGGTCAACTTGGGACGCAATACACCGTCAAATGGCTAGCCAGTTACTATTGCCAGGTCTTATATTCCATGCTTGGTCTTGTGCCGCCGTACTGAGCTCTGATGCGGAACGTTGAGAAGATAAACCATACTTGAAGGCATCGCCATCCACGGTACACAGATCCCCAACGACAAGATCATCCACCCACTCACCCACCGGCCCTAAGGCCTACGCGCGACTCCGCAGGAGGTTCCGCCCATACACACCGACAAACCGTCTATTCCAGATGCTCTTACACAAGGATGTCCTCCATAAGCGGCCATCGTATAGTATATTCTAGGGCAACCTGTGCAACAACACGTCGTAGGGTTTCGGGCTCGTTAGGGTCTCCTGCCTGCTCATGGTGGATGTTTCTTGCCGAGTGCTAGACCTTTCCTATCTGCCAGGTATCTTGTATGCTCTGTATGTAAGGATAGTCATCGAGCCAATGTTCTCGCAAATAAGTCCGCAGGATATCCACAAGGAACTGCATAAGCAAGGTGGGACTGGGAAACGCATTAATGGCGGGAGGGAGGAAGTTGCAGAATACTGGAGATACACCGAAGGATAACTAGACCTATTCAATGTAGCGTTCTTGTTATGTAAGCCGGCCGGTCGCACTTCTTCCAACACGACACCCTCCGCCATCACCGCTTTATCCATCAACGTCGTACACTCCATCGAATTCCATCTATATTCACACTCTGCCGTGACATACCACATCTGTTCATGCTCAGTGCTCCTCAGCAGAGCAACTCTACCTCAAATCTGGCCACGAAGCGGAACGCCCAGGTACATCACAACGAGGGATTGTCGAAGGGCATGCTCCAGTTCCAATGCGCACATGGTGATACAGTATCTGCACATCAAATCACTGTGCAGGGCTTATATGAAGGTCGCCGACCTGAACCCCGCACCCCAATTAGGAAGCCTTCCCCCCAGCTGCACACCCGGCCAATCTCAGCTTATGCGAGAAACTAGAGAGGCATTCATCCTAGACGCGCCATTCTTTGCGCATAAGAAGGAGTATTTCTCACCAGAAATACAGATATCTATGGTAGACGCACTCAGGAGCGTACTCGATCGGTGGGGCGCTGGAACTAGGTGGGGCATTCGATTCAGTCGAGTCAACGGGCCGGTTACTGTTGATTCGAAAAACAAGTGCTAGTGAGATGCTATGCGTTTCTTGCCCAGCCCGCAGTTACCATTCTATGCCGATCGTCGTTGAAGAACGAATACAACGCCTCCAGATGAGTAGTAGCGCGCTATGTTGGCTTACGGTCCTTTCCACAAGAGTTCCTGGTCCGCTCGGAGCGAGAGCTTACGACAAGTGTAGGCGAAACTCTCGAGCGCTCCACGGCGACGAGCTCTATGTTGTGGACATGTGGCTGCGAGTTATCGCGTACCGACATTCGCAATAGATCGACATGAATGTCAGCGAATATGTCGTGGGCGTGCTTACTGCGTCTCGGTTTTGTACGGGTGGTGAGGCAGGCCAATAGTCGTAACCTGCAAATGCCGATCAACTGTCCTCGATTCGTTCTTTTGCGCTACCCTCTACTGTCTTAACCATATCTGGTAGCACACATATGCTCGACTTCACCGCTTCGAGCCGAGGCCCTCCATGAGCGCGCCGCATTCGCTAACATCGACCCGTGTCCATGGACCCTGCTGAGAGCGGCACAGCGTACAGTGCTTGCAGATAGCATATATGGCATGTCCATTCGGTAATGTCAGCTGGTGCAGCTGGTCAGTTGTCGTCAATGGAACGTTTCATCCGCAATGGAACCCCCGACAACCAAGGTGGACACGACCTACAAGATCGATAGTCCGCCTGACGATAGGCCTCTCCAGGATGATTCTCCCAGCATGCAGGCGCCGGAAAAGCTGTTCCCCGACAACCAAGAGTGAGTGCATCGTAATCGTACTACTCTGTGGAGCTCACTTTGTGTTTAGACCGACATCGTCCAAAGAGGCAGTACATGATGCGCCAGAAGTAGTACTTGGTCCTTGGCTGGCGCAGCAGCAGCGACGTCCAACATCACCCTACTCCATGGACGAGACAGTCGTATCAGGCTTTCAACCGCTGGAGTTCGACGAGAAAGGCCAGCCCGTCTCGCGCAGAGTATCAGAGCTTGCCTCGGAAAAGACACCAAAGACGTGCGGCATTCCGCGAAGATATCTCCTGGGCGTTATCATCCTGATCTTTGTCGTGGCTGCAGCGCTGGGGCTTGGACTAGGGCTGGGTTTGGGAAACAAGAAAAAAGACGATAGCACGTCGTAAGCTGAACCCCTCCTTCAATCTATACGCATCGCTTATCAGCATTCAGAATCGGACCTGGCTATATCGACCCCTATTGTGCTGCAAATCCAAACTTGTGCATAGGCGGGGCGCTTGGCACCGCCTACTACTCGGCCAATGGAACTTTCAATGGCTCCGGTATCGCTCTTGCAACCGAGTTTTGGAACCGTCAGGAGAGGAAGATAATGACAGTTTACTTCCAGCACTGGACAGGTGAGATTCGTTCAATACAGCTTACTCCCAAAGGCGAGTGGATTGGCGGCACGCCATCCGAGGTTATTGCCAACGACGCAAAGAATGCGACTCCAATATCTGCCGTATCCTACTCGCTCAACGACACGTCAGTGGTTAGTACCATCAACTGCTTCTGTCTTTCACATGCTGACACGACTACTTTTACAGTGGCATATCTTCTATATCGCTAAAGATGGTCGCGTGAAGCAGAAAGTAAACAGTAACAGCACAAACATCTGGCAGAACGGTCCCTTAAACGATCTCAATCTCACAGCGTACAACGCCCCAAATGTTGGGCTCCAAGCTTGTTGGTACGGAAACTACTACGGCGACTCCGATGCCTCCAACTTCCCTACCCGCGACGGCAACGACAATACGATCCCTTTCAACGCCAGCACGCCTGGCATGCACCTCTGGTACCCGACCGATGAATCGACGTTCAAACAGTACGGGTGGTACGAAGGACAAGACCAGTGGCTTGAGGAACACACTTGGAAGGACATGAATGCGCATGCAGGCGTTGGGTGTTATAGCTGGCTACCCGGCACCACCACGTATGCGATGATGGTCAACACTCAGAATACCGCGGAGATATGGTGGAGAGATACCAATAGCACCAGGAAGGCGACCGACGAGCATCCAATCAATACCTGGGTCAACGCAACTCGCTACGCTATACCCAATGTCTACCCTAGCAGCTCTCTTGGCTTCACGGAGTACTTCTACACTCAGATGGCCGATGGGACCATCATGGGCCATGACATAAGTTGGAATGCTGAGAATACGACTGGTGTCGAAGCAAACATGTTCACGGTGGGCAGTGCGCGAGGCGCCATACCGGGGTTGAAGGGTACGCATATGAGTGTGACGGCGGTGGAGGATCGATCTGGGGGAAAGAGCTTGTATGTGTTCTATCAGACGAGGGGCGATGATTTAAGTGTGTTTACGAGGGATTTGAATGGTGGACAGTGGACGCAGGGCGAGCTGCCGATTCCAGACACATGAAACTTGTTAAGAGGCAAGCGAGGTCTGAATACATGATTCTGCAGGATATCTGAGCTTACAAAATGTGTGCTATGCAATGCGTTCAAAAACCAAAAGCACGTGTTCTCAGCATTCCAAAGTATCAGATATCCATCCTACCGAGCGAAGAAGGAACCTAAACCAGAGAAAACCATTGCTCCTCTGCTTGCAGCCTCCCTTCCGGATTCTCTTCCCCTCGCATGTATCCGTGCAAATAGCACTCGCCCAATAGCTGATAGTTGGACGTGCCCGCGACTGGTCGCAACAAGAACGGCCACCTGAGGTTTGTCAGATGAACAACAACGTCGCCCTCTTGCGCCATAGCAGCTCCAAGGCCCATTAACCCACGACTCGTGATGACGAAGGCGCAGAAGTTGTACACTTCCCGAGCAGCAATCAGGAAACCTTCTGTCAAAGTGTCAGCGGAGCGAGTCTCCGATACTTCGACTTCGTCTATCGAGTGGTAGCTGAGTGCCCTGAGGAAAATTTCAGCAGAGATGTAGTAAGATGATTTATAGGTTTTGTCTTCGACCTCTAACATTCCGTCTGCTGTTATCGTTCTCGCGAAAGCGTCAATATATAACTGAAGAGTTTCTACCGGATACTTCTTCGTTGTAGAAAATCTTTGACAAAGCATCGTGAAGCAGACGTCCATCCATGCGGCAACGGTGCGTGGCCAGAATCTATCTCGCCAGGACACCATGCCGGTAGTTCTGAAGTTTGCAACAGTCACGGTGTCAATATATCTCCCTACCACATTCAGCTTCCGAGGGAAATGTGGATCAATGAATAGCGTATTGGCGGGTCCGTGGTCACATCTGGAGTCTTCTTCGTCATCGTAATCGTACCAAGGTGCGTCCCCAGGGAAGCCCATGGCACCCATAGACTCTTGAAGAAGCGGCGTTTTCGGGAACCTCAGTTCGATCGCCCACGACGGAAGATTGCCCTGCTTATCCGAAAGTAAACTATCGTCCGAGTTGGGGTTGTATCGAAACCACAGCCCTGCCGACTTTAAAAAAGACAAGCATCCAGCTATCAAGCCTTTGGATGTGAAATCAATGTATACATCTTCAACCGAGCACGTGTAGCTGATATTGAGACCAAGCTCTTTCGGGACGAAAGGCTGCAAAGAAACTAACGCGAATATGCGATCTCGATCGTCCCCACAGCCACGATTTCGAAGTCGAATAGCCTGTTCTAACATCCAGGAAAAGGCTAATGCCCTGAAGGATTGGGTTGCCTCGGAATGTTTCAGTGTGAACGAGCCAAATTGATGTCGAAAGCCCGGTATCCGCGTGAAGTAGTATGTCTGAGCTTTGCGAATAATAACTTGATCAATCTCCGTGAAAATTGGCTGCCCGCCGTCGTCTATGAGAGCCGACGATTGCCAGAAAATATCCGCTGCTGATGCCAAAGGCGCCCAAGTGATCGAATATTCGCCACACAATACAACAGCATCTTTGGCCAACGATATCTCTTGTACGGTCCTTTGTGGAAATCATGTTAGTCGAAGCCTTGAGGGCTTGGATTCGACATTCGTGAGGGGCGGCTACATACCAGGTTCTGGTGAACCATTTCTTAGCGAACACTGATACCAGGTAACTGCAATTCATCCTACGCATCTCTGCTCGCAGTTTTAAATTGTCGGTAAGCTTCACACTCTCTTCGCTTAACGATTTGTGAGCGTTCGCTATGGCGTATAGCTTGCGTGCCTGTCGAAATGCAATTGCCGTTTTCGGTCCATCATCCTCGCCAAGCCAGACGAGGACCCGCGATGCATGCTGATAGATCCAACCCATTAAAGGCACTTGCTGGGCTTTCTCCGCACTATCTTGCTGATTGATACACACTGCGTCGATCCAGAGAGTTCGAGGTCTGTTGGAAAATCGGAGTCTGTTCAGCGCCGCATGCAAGTTCTTAGTAACATTGATGAACGTTTGTCCAAGAAAAATCTTTTTCTTTCTTCCCCGGTGATCCCACGTATAAGATAGAGCCTTGTACTTGACAGTCGGAGCCTCATTGAGGTTTACTGCACGAAGTGCACACCTAATATTTCCTTCAGGGTCTGAAGACGGGTACAGGGTCAAGAGTCGTATCTGGTTTTCTCCGTCGAGGGCGCTGTAGGAATACTCGAGATCGGATGATCGGCTATTGTTAGTCATCGATGTGGTTTCCTGTTCTGTGGAGGCTTTCATGGAGGTTTCTGTTCCGGACGAGAAGTCATCTTCGGCCCGGTGTAGTCCTTTAGTTGAAGTGTCGTTTATTTGCACTAGCGTACGCTGCCTATCATCCTTATAGAAGCGCAATCCGCGGCTACTCATCAGGGCGAATTGTTCTCTGTAGAATACGGGCGGTCGCACCGGCGAGGTCTTCGTAGGGCGCAGCAGGCAAATGGTACCGACGGAAACCGGGCGCAATAAGGTTGGTTGTAATCCTAATAGCGCTTCAGCTGTATGCGCGCATACGTACCCTGTCGAGAAAAGGTTCATAAGAATATCTACGTTAATAGAAGATCCGTTTCCAATATGCCCGGTGTAGTTGCCTAGCGAGTCAGCGGATGGACCTGCGGCTTCGCATACTGTCCCTCAGCCTTACATAATCTCGACCTATTAACTGCGTACCGCAATTCGCGGCGTTAAGTAGATTCCTAGCTATACTATAGCCTTAGATCTGTTAAGGAAAAAGCTGGTTAGAAAAGAGTAGATATATATAAATATAGTTAGTTTATAATAAAATAAGCTATAAAGTTAAAGGAAAAAAAAAACTAGTAATAAAGTACTTATAACGACTATATATAATAATAGTAAAAAGATATATTATTATATTTTAACTTTAACTAGTACCGTAGCCTTAATTTAAAATTTAACTAAATATATATAGCTAAACTAAAATATAAGCCTATTAGAATTACTAAATTTAAGTTTTATTTAAAACTAAAACTACTAGCGCCGTTAACTATTTTAACTAATATTATAATATAACTACGCTTCTAAAATATTTATAATATAAAATTTTAATTAGTATTTACTTATTTTATAAGTCTATTATATTAAACTTTTATTTTTATAATATTTTATTATATTTTATAATTAATACTATTCTATAAGTTTTTTTTTTATAAATATATACTTTATAAAATAAAATTATTTTATTTATATTTATTACCTCTACTATTCTTAATTATTTAATTATTATTATAGCTATTTTTAAAAGAAGATTTATAATTTAAAAAATCTTTATATATATATATACTACGTTATTCTTTACTACTTATTTATTTACTATTATATATATATAGATATTAATTTTATATTATTTTTAAAAAATTTATATTAAAGTATAAAGGACTTAGTATAATTACTAAAATTTAGTATATAATTTATTAGATAATATTATATTATATTAATTAAGTATTCTTATTACGTCTACTAAATTTATTATTTAGATTATATTTAAATATAAACTATATAAGTATTTATTTTATAGCTATAAATATATATATATATTTATATATTAATTAAATAAAAGGGTATAGCTATAGTAGCTGTGTAGGCGACTAAAAGAAATTTTAAAAAAGAAGGAGTATATATATACCTTTATACTTAATATATTAAAAAAGTTAGGTAAGGCTAAATTAAAAAAGAAATAGTATTTTATACTAGCGTACTAGCGCGCTTAGTGTACCCCCCTAAAAAATATTAAGTTAAAAAAAATAAAAAGTTTAGCTTAAAAAGTCTAGTACTAAAACTATATCCTTCTTTAGAGATATATAGGTAGTAGTAGTTACTACTACCTATATATCTCTTTATTCTTATAGTTAACAGGTTAGCTAAACGTTTATTAAAAAAATACTTACTAAAATATTATTCTTTAAAAGTCTTTCTACTTCTATACTTACTAAAATATTATTTTTTAAAGCTCTTTCTACTCTTTTAACTCTTATCTTAATAGATACTATATTTATTTAAATTAATTTTAATACGCTAACTGTGCTAAATATATAAGCTATCTCTATAATATTCTACCTACCTAGTAATATATAATAAGAAATTATTTTTAATACTACTAGGTATTTTATATATAATATAATCGCCGCTAAGTTTTTTAAATTAAGTATTAATTAATACTAGAAAATCGTAGATAGTAAAATAAATAGCAAAATAAATAGAATTATAATATTAACGTTAATAATAGTAGAGGTAATAAAGTTAAAAAACTTAGAGTTAGTAGCGCTAGTTTATATAAAGGTAAAAGTAATAGTAGTAAAAATAATAGTAGTAAAAGTAATAGTAATAGTAATAGTAAATATAGTAATACTATACTAGTTATAAAAAAAATAGTATATTAATATTATATTTATAATAAAGATATATAGTTTAAAGTATAAAACGTAGCTATATAAAGTACTATTAAAGGTACTAGTAATAAAAATAAAAATATTTTTAGTATAAAGCCTGTATAGAAATACTAAAAAATAATTAATATTTAAAAGTTTTAGGAGGGCCTATATATATAGGTAATAGGTATTAGGTATTTTTTTAGTATATTTATATAGACTAGATAAGTAAATAGACGTATTTAGTATTATAGTAATAATTATAGGTAAAAATAAAAATATAATTATAAATAAATATTAATTATTATTAAAATACTATACTACCTGTATATATAGGCAGAGTGAAAAGTAATAAAAATAAAAATAATTTTTATTTTATATAAAAATAAAGTTAAAAAAGTAACTAATAGATTATAATAGTAGTTATTAGCCTATAATTATAAAATTTTTATAAAATATTTTTAATTATAATATATATTAGAGTTTACTATACGTACTTTTACTATTTTAGTATTATAACGACCTCTTTTAATTTTTTTTTATATAATAAAGTTACTATTAGTAACTACCTAATTAGAAAAAAAAGTGTTATATATATTATATAACCTAATAATTGGCTCTTAAAGATACTGCGTTAAGTTTAATTAAAAAAGGTAGTATCTACTAAGACAGACACGTAATAACTATTTAATAATACTTAATAATAACTAGTATATTTACTATTATAAACTAACACTAAGTAGGTATTTATAAAGAAAGAAATATTAATATATTATAATTATAGTATATATTATAGCGTTTAAAATATTATTTACTAATAGTAGTATACTACTACTGTATAACTAAAATACGCACTCCTAGTATATTAAAAAATAAAATTTTAATAAAATATATATATTAGACTTACTCTAGCCTATACTATAGAGTATAATATATACTTTAAGCTTTTAAATTAAACTAAATAAATAAAAAATATAAAGTAGTAAATATATTTAATATAACTAATACGCTACTACCTATGTTTATAAATAAATTATAAAAGTTAATATCTCCGTAGAAAAATTTTATACTTATAAATATAAAGTTACTAAATTTAGTTAAGAAAAAACTATTTAAGTAAGTAAAAAGTAAACTAAAAATCTACTATTTATAGATACTACTAAAAAAAAAATACTAAAATTACTATAGCTACACTACTAAATAAAGTAGTTAATTAATAATAGTAAGTTATAAGAAGAAGTTACTAGTAATTATAAAGCTAGTAATAATAATAATAATACTAATACTAATAATTATAAAATATTAAAGTAAAAAAATAGTACAGTTCTTTAGCAAGTAATTAAATATATTAAATACTATAGTTTATAGTATAAAGGGTATATATAATCCTAATTAGAATAACGTAAAGTAAAAGTTACTAGTATATAAAAAAAAAACTATAGCTTAACGCTGTAGAGAATATTTAGAGGTAAGTAAAAAAGAATTTCTAAAAGAAATATAATAAATAGCTAGTATAGGAGAATATAAATAAATAGCTTAGTATATAACTAAATAATATAAAATATTTTATATTAATTATTTTATTATAACTCTAAAACCTCTAGATCTCTATTAAAATTTATATTAACCTTTATTATGCTAAATTATTTTAATTAAATAAAATTTATTATAGTAATATACTATTTAAATATTATAGTTATAAAAAGTCTAAAAATTAAATAAATAATACTTAGTTATTTATTAGTATATTATTAATATAGCTTTACTATTATAAGATATTAATAAACTATTTAGTTAAAAAATTATACTAATTATAATATACTAATAATTTAATATTATACTATAGTATACTTATAAATAGTTAAAAAGTAATATACTAATTATAAAAGCTTATAAATAAATTTTTTTTATATATATACTATATTTAAAACTTATTAGCTTTTATAGTAATTAGTATAAGTTAAACTATTTTACTTTAATATAATTAGGAATATAATTAATATATATAATAAGTAAAACTATTTAGTACCTAAGTTAATAAATATAATAACTATAGTTATATAAAGTTTTAATAAGTAAATTTAATTTTAGTTTTATAGATCTATTTTAATATATTAATAATAAAGATATATATATTCTCCTCTTTTTATAAACTTTTTTTTAATTACTATTATAGTTACTATAGCTAAACGTCTTTATTTAATTAGTATATAAATATTTAATTTTATAATTTTATTATTTATATTTAATTTTAGCTATTTACTAACTTTTTAAAAATATATATAGAATTTACTACGTTATAGCCTAATAGTAGAAGCGGGTTAATCGTTTTTTTACTAATAATAGTAAATTATAATATATATTTATATATTAATTAAATAAATAGTATAACTGTAGTGGCTCGGGGTAACTAATAAGGGTTTTAAAAAGGGAGGAGTATATATATACCTTTATACTTAATGTATTAAAAAAGACTAGTAAATTATATATATTTATATACTAATCGAACAAATAGTGTGGCTATAGTGGCTTAGGGCGACTAAAAGGGGTTTTAAAAAAGAAGAAGTATATGTATGCCTTTATACTAATAGTGAATTATAATAAACTTAAAATAGTATTACTATTTAGTAGATATAAATAGTAAAATAAAGATATATATATACTCCTCCTTTTTTAAAACCCCTTTTAGTCGCCCTAAGTTACTATAGCCACACTATTTGTTCGATTAATCTATAAATATAAATAGTAAAAATAATTAAGTATAATAAAGGTAATTTAGCTATTTGTACTAGTATAATTAATACAAATATAGTAATATATTATAAAAGCTATTAATTTTTTAGTATTACTTATATATATATATTAATATATATTATTTTTATTTTATATAATATATATTTTTTATATATTTTATATATAAAGTTAGAGTATAGTATAGTTTTAATACTAACTTATATAAATTTTTTTTTAAATAATATAAAATATTTTAAAAATACTAAAAAACGTTTAATATACTTTTAAAATTATTATAATATTATTTAAATTTATTACTAAATTAAATAATTATATATATAATTAATAATATAAAATATTATATAAAGATTTTCTACAGCTATTTTAGGTAATATAATATTTAAGTTGTAAATATATTTATATATTAATTAAATATATAGTGTGGCTGTAGTGAATTTAAGTTTTAAATAATAAAATTTTTAAAGCTTTTTTTTATATAATAAAATTATTATTTATTACTATCTAATTAGGAAAAAACTATTATATATACTATATAATTTAATTACACTTAAGTAGAAGTATAAAAAACTTATTTATTCTTTTATATTTTATTTTTATTACGTTTTACTCTGCCTACTAATATTA
Organism: Pleoardoris graminearum; assembly: GCA_030770415.1. NCBI lineage: Eukaryota > Fungi > Ascomycota > Dothideomycetes > Pleosporales > Didymosphaeriaceae > Pleoardoris > Pleoardoris graminearum. The sequence goes on from JASEKS010000131.1 coordinate 155,943, forward strand.
TAAACTAATAATATTATATATATTTATATACTAATTAAACAAATAGTGTGGCTGTAGTAGCTATAGTAGTAACTAAAAGGGAATTTAAAAAAAGGAGGAGTATATATATGCCTTTATATTAATATTATATATAATAAAAGTATATATATACTCTTTCTTTTTTAAAACTCCTTTTAGTTATTCTAAACTACTACAGCTATACTATTTATTTAATTAGTATATAAATATAATATTATTATAGACTTATTATATAATTTAAAGTAATATTTATTTATTTAATTTTATATAAGCCTCTATATTACCCGTTAAACTATTTACTAAAATAATAATACTACCTAATGGCCTACTAGTACAATAGGTTATATATATATCTAGCTTATTTAGTAATTTTATAAAATAAAAAAAAAACTATACCTATTATTATTAGCACTTACACTGCCTATAAGTAAAAAAAAAAAATTTACTACCTAATTAGTAACGCCCGCTAGTTAAGAATAAAAATATATTTAGTATTATCTAGCGCTATAGTAATATATTACTTAATTAAAAATATTTTAAATTTAAAGTACGTACTTCTAGATATATATTATTTTATTTATTTAGTTTTAATATTAATTAAAGCTTATTATAAGTTTATTATACTATTTATCCTTTTTTATTTTTTATATATACGTTATAGTCTTTATTTAAATAAAAAAATTTTTTTTTACGTATTAGTCCTTTTAGTAGTATATACTAAGTATATAACTAAACTTATAAAGAGTAATAGAGCTCTACTTTTTAATTTAGCTAGTAGCTATTTTAGGTACTATTTTAATAAGTTACTTATAAAAGAATTTATTAATTACTAGGGCACTATAAACTACTTTTAAAATTAAAGTCGTAGTATTACTATATAGTTTTTATATAATTTTATTAATAAAGAGCGTGTCTATAATAAAGATAAGTAATAGGTTTTTATTAGTAGCTTAAGGTATAATAGTAGTAATAGTAATAATATAAAATAATTTAAAAAAGACTAAATAAATATTTAGTAAAACTTTAAAAAGTAAAAAATAATATAGTATAAAGTATAAGTAAATAGTTAAACTTATACAAAGACTAATAAAGGTATATATATACTTTTTTTTTTAAACCCCTTTTAGTTACCCTAAGCTACTACAGCTACACTTTTTATTTAATTAATATATAAATATAATATAATATATAAAGACTAAATATTATAAACTTTAGGTACTAGTTTAATAACTCTATTAGTCCTAAAGTTTATATACTTAGTAACCTCTAGGTTATCTAATTATTTTATATATAATTATAAGTTAGTAATTACTAATAACCTTAAAGATAATTATAAGTAGTTATTAATTTATAGATATATAATTAGAGTATAAGCGGAGTATTATTATATTTAGTAAAATATTTTACTCTCGCTAAAAGAAAGGAGTATAATTTTTAAGGATTTAAAATTTATACTATTTATATATAACCTTATTAGTATTATATAAGCTATTAAATATTTATTAAGTTTTTATTATTATATTATACCGCGGCTTTATAAAGCTCGCGAAGTATATTAATTAACTATATAATTTAATAATTAACTCTTAATAATACTATATTAAGTTTAATAAAAAAAATAGTATTTACTAAAATAAATACGTTCTAATTACTTAGCAGTATTTAATAATTTTATAGTAATTTATTATTTTATATTATAATTTATACTAAGTAGGTATTTATAAAAAAAGAAAAAAATTAATATATTTAAAATCTAAATTTTACTACCTAAAATATTTATTTACTAATTTTAATAAAGTGTTTTTTTAACTATAGATTTAAAAGGTACGTTTCTAATACTATAAAATAAATAAAGTATATACTATTTTATAACTTTTTTAATATATTAAGTATAAAAGTATATATATATATTTTCTTTTTTAAAACTTTTTTTAGTTACCTATATAGTAACTTAGGCTGGCGAATAGGTCTCTATATCGGGATCTTAAAAACTAAAATATCTCTTTAACTAAAAGAGTTATAAAGAAACTTTCTATTAGTAAATTATAGAGCTATCTTAGCTCTATATTTCACTAATAGAAAGTTTTTTATAACTCTTTTAATTAAAAAGATATTTTAGTTTTTAAGATCCCGATATAGAGACCTATTCGCTACACTAATATAGTTACTATAGCTACACTCTTTTATTTAATTAATATATAAATATATATAGGCTTATATTAAATATTATATAAAATACTATAAAGTATTTTATTTTTAAATAAGTCTTTATATTAAGGCTACTTTAATATTAAAAAAAGTCTTTTATCTCTTAAGTAAATTAAATACCAACTCTTTAATTTCTAACTAATATATATAGGATAGTTAAATAACCTATACTAGACTTTAATTTATTATTTAATTAGAACTAATTACTTTTCTATTTAGGTATAGTTTATTTTTATTTAGGTATAGATTACTACACTAACCTAATATAGAAATATACTAGCCTATTTAAATAGTTAACTAGCCTATTTAAATAATAAAATAAAATTAATAAAATTAAGTTTAAAAACTAATAAATAATTAATTAAATAGTAGATTAGAGTAGAAAAATATATAATTTAACCCTATAATCTATAATATTACTATTATAGGTAATTAGATATATTATTTATTAAACTAAATATTCTCTCTCTACTATAAAGGATATTATTAAGTATATAATATTTATAAAATAAATAGTCTAATAGTGAGTCTATATTAAAAAATAAATATATTTTCTTTAGATAATTTAAATTTTTTATATAGTTTTATTCTATATCTAAATATATAACTAATCTTAATATTTTAATATAAAATTTTTTTTTAGTATTTTTCTTTTTTATTTTATTTTACTTTTACCCTTTTATCTTTACAGGATAGTGAACAAAAGAAAATTAATTAAAAATATATAAATTTTTAAATTAATATAACTTTTTAACTAGTAGGCCTAAAACTATAAAAAAAAATATTTTAAAGAAAAAGTCTACTATATTTAATTTACTTACTTAGAGACTACTTAGTAAGGGTTTTAAAAGTAAAAGAAATTTATAAATATAAAAAATTTTTAGTGCCTTACTTTATAGTATTATAACTTTTTATTTAAGATATAAATATAGCTTATTTTTATATAGATAATAGTATACACTATATTTAATTAGTATTTATATTATTTTTATATATTAATATATTAATTATATAATTATTAATAAAAGTAAAATTTTAAATTTTTTAATAATAAATTAGTAAATAATATATTACTAGTATTTTATACTATACTATTAAAATAACTATTTTAATAGTTTCTATATATTATAATTATAACTCTATACCTAAATTCGTTATTTTATTTTTATTTAGTCTAGATTTTATATAATTTTATATATTTTATATATAGACTAAATTAGTATATTAGGCTCGGTAAAAATTTTTTTTTAATATTTTTAAAGTAGTTTAAAACGTTTACTATTTTATAAATAAGAGAGTTATACTATTAAAATTGCTAAAATATATTAATATTAATATAAAGTTTATAATTATAATATACTTTTATAATACGTATATATTATTATATTATTATATTATTATATTATTATATTATTATATTATTATATTATTATATTATTATATTATTATATTATTATATTAAAAAATTAACTAAAAAATCTATAACGTTACTTACTCTTCTTTATTCTTAGTTTAATTTAGAGTATAAGAACTCTCTTTATATAGTTTTTACTAGTATAAGAAATAAAAGAACTAAATATTTTAATAAATATAAAATTATATTTACCTTTTAACTAACTAGCGTTTTAAACTTTAACTATTAAATTATACGTAATAAAATAATTAATATAATTAATATTAAAAAAATAAAACTATACTATAAAAATAGATAAAGAGTAATATATTTTAATATATTAATATAACTTACGTTATAATTAGCTAATAGCTATTTTTTTTTTAATTTTATTATTATTTTTTTTTCTATAATACTTCTTTCTAATCTCTCCCCTTTATATTATTAACTAATTAGATAATAATATTTTTAATATTTTTTTAAGCGTATTTTAAATTTTTTTTTCTTTCTTTATTAATTATAGATTTTTCTTTACTTATATTAATATTATAATACTTTTCTTTTAAAACTCTTTATAAGGATGTTTTTAAAATATTTAGACTATTTTTTAATAATACTGTTTTAATTTTTTTTATTAAAATTTTAATTAAGTCTCTATTAACAATTCTCTTTTTTCTTTATATTATTTTAAAAACTCTACTACTTTTAACTTTAAATATATTATTATTATTCTTTTTATTATTATTAATAATATTTCTTATAGTATTATAAATACTATTAAAAAATCTTTTAAAATAAAATAATTACTAAAATAGAAGTATCTACTATTAAAAGAAAATTAATTTTAAATTTAAATTTTATTATATTTAGCGCTATTTTAAGAAAATAAAAGTCTATATATATAAAATTAATAAAATATTATTATATATTATAATATTAATAATATATTATATAATTAGTAATTATATAGGTAAGAACTATATTATTACTAATTATATAAATTTATTATTATATAATAAATTCTTATTAAAAATTAGATTACGTAATCTATTATATAATATTATATAAAAAGAGATAATATATAGTATTAAGATACTAGTCTAAAAAAAGTATAAGTTAAAAAATACGTAACCTATACTAAACCTAAAAAAGAGTATAGTTAAAATTTTAGTTAAATATATTTACTAACTAAAAAGTTATAGCGGCTTAATGTCACAAAGGCTTAAAAAGTAAATATTAAATATTAATATTTAAAAGGAATCTACGTATAGAGAGCTAACTAGGTATTTTAAAGTAAGATAAAAGTATATACTAAAACGCTAGTATAGACTAGTATAGGCGTACCTATCTTAGCGCTTATTTTTAAGTAAGGGTATATTTACCTATAATACTATTTCCCCTTTTAAAAAGCTTTATCCTTAAAGCTTTATAATTAATTCTATATTCTTAACTTTTATATAGTAGGGCAGAGTTAAACGCTTATAAAAGTAAAACGTTTCTATTAAAGTAGTAAAATATATAACTACTTAAATAATAAACTATAAAACTGCTTTTATTATAACCTAACTATTAGAATTATAAGTATAATAGGTAAGTATAGCTCCTTTTATTTACTACTTATATCTTTAAGAGATTCCTTTATACTAAGCTATATCGTCTTTATAATTTTATTATACTATTTATTTATTAGTTATACTTTTATTATTTGTTATTAGTTAATTATTTATTTATTATAAGCTAGGTAATAGCTATTTATATATTATAAGCCTCTAGAAAGAATATATTTAATTATTAAAATATTTATAGGTATCGCTAGTAATACTCTATAAGATATTTTTAATAGTTTATAATATTATAATAAAATTGCTAGTTAGGGTTATTAAAATCTTTCTATTTAATAAAAAACTTTAGTAAGTCTTTACAACTAGTATTAAAATTAATTATATATTTATTAATCTTATAATTAAGTATTGCTTTAATATTATAAACTAGTAGGCCTTTTTTTTATAATAATTAGTCCTTATAGTTCTTACTACTACTCTAGTAATAGTATTATATCTTATAAGTAGAGTAACTATAAGTAAAACTATAAATAAACGTCTTTAAGCGTAGCGTAACTAGTAAAGTTAAGCTTAAAGGCTTAACTTATACTATAGCAGTTATCTAGTTATTTATTATAAATATTTATAACTTTAAATAGACTAAAATTTTTATTTTTTAGTTTTTTAGAGTAACGCGTATAGACGTTATATATATTAAATATAATTTAGTTACCTATATAGATCTCTAGGGCTAATAATTATTAGTTATTAGCGTATTTCTTTATTTTTATTTATACCTATATTAGTGTTAGGCGTAGTTATTATTTTATATAGTTTATATATATAAAAAGTCTATTTATAGCTTACGTGTTACGTATTACCTTCTATTTTTTTAGTAGTATACTAGAAGGTTTAGTACTTATATATAGTAAGTATTCCTTTATAGCTTTAAATAGTATTATATTTATTAATATAATACTACTATTTACTTTAAATTTTATAATAGGTAATAACTCTATTTAGTTATTTTACTTATAATTAATAAAGTAGCGTAAATAAGTTTTTAATACCTGATTAGTAATTTCTATTTATTTATCTATTTTTAGGTAAAAGGTTATAAATAATTTTAATATTATACTAACCCTTTTATATAGTTATTCTTAAAACTAAAATATAAATTATATACTATAATTAATTATAAATTTTAATAGGTATTCTTTTTTACGCTAGATATATTTAATAAAAACTTAAATATAAGTTTTAGCGTTAAGGGATGTTAAAGGTATAAACTTCTTTTTTTTAAATAGTTAGTTAATTAGAATTATAATATATCTATAATTATAACTATTATAGTAACTTCTAAGTAATAACGTAATAAAATTAATAGATATACTTATTTAATATATATTTAGTATAGGTAGAGAGTATAATAAGTCGTATTTATTTTTATATTTTAATTTTACTTTAGCGTAGGTAAAATAGTTATATATATATTACGCAACGCTATCTATATAGTATAACTAATAATAGTATTATAATAATTATATATATATTTTATACTTACTATTATATCTAATAGTATAATTATTATAATATAGCTATATAAGGCGTATTTAAAATTTATTATTATAGGGTACAAAGACCTTACTGTTAATATATAATAAATTATTATTTAGGCGATAATCTTATAATTTAATATAAATACTAAGATTATAATAGAGCTAGTAGGGTATATAATATATACTATTCTTTATAGTATTAACTATAGTTTTAATAATATTATTATAAAGACTAACTATTTTAATTAATTCTAATAGGTCTGTATTATTAGCGTCCTTATAACTATTATAAAGTTTTAAAGTAGTATCCTTATTTTAACTATTAAAAATAAATAGCTCCTCGCTAATTTTATAGACCTATTAAAATAAGCTTATAGCGTCTAACTTTATTATATCTATTAAGATTTTAGCTAAGTATATAGCGTATTAGAAACCGCTATTATATACAGTATACGTAAGTAGTTTAAATTATTTAAAAAATAGTAGTATCTACTATTAGTGCTATATTTAGTTATTATATATATTAGTAGGAATATTTTTAGTTTATTACGTTAATATATTAGGCTTTATACCTTTTTTACCGGGCCTATATTTAATTATAAAATTAAATTTTAATAGAAACTTAGCCTATTAGGCCTGTTAGCGATTTAATTATTTAGTTATTATAAAGTATTTTAAAGCTTTATAATTAGAAAATACTTTTATAGGGTTAAGTATACTAGTAAGCTTAAGTTACTACTTCTTAAAGGTATAAATAATTACTATAAGCTCTTTATTATAAATAAAATAGTTAAGCTCTACTAGTTTTATTTTTATTAAAAAGAAAGTAATAGGCCGTAAAATATTATTTTTATACTAAGAGAGTATACCGGCAATAACCTAGTTAAATATATTAGTTTTTATAATTATATATATATTAGAGTTAAAGTAAGTAAGTATTAGAGTATTAATAAAGGCGCGTTTAAGCTATTTAAAAGTATTTTTAGTAGTAGGTATTAGTATAACTTTTTCCGTAGCACTACGTATTAATTTAATTAGTAGTCTTATAACCTAAAAAAAGCAGTATATAAATTATTAGTAAAAGTTTATAAACCTAATAAATATTTAAATATTTTTAATTATTTTAGGTTACTACTACTCTATAATAGCTTTAACCTTAGCTAGATTTATTTCTAACCTATCTACTAACAGAATTATACTAAAGTAGTTAATATATTAAATAAAGAATTTATATTTTTTAATATTAAAGTATAGGCTAGCTTCGCGAAGCCTATATAATATTTTAAAATAATATTACTTATAATCTTCCTTATTTTTACTAAAGATAATAATATTATTAAAGTAAGCTAAATAAAAGTCGTTTAAGTATTTATATAGTAGTTAATTAATATATTACTAAAAAGTATCTAAAGCGTTATATAGTCTACAGAGTATAATTACGTATTTAAATAGACTAAATTACGTAAAAAAAGTAGTTTTATATTTATTACCTTTTTTAATTTAGATCTTATTAAATATTATAATAATATTAAACTTAAAGAAAACGCGTACCTTATTTATATAGGTAAGCGTCTCTTTTAACTTTAGTAGGGCCTTATAATCTTTAATTATAATTTTATTAAGGTAGTAATAATTAATATATATATAAATACCTCCTCTAGGCTTCTTAATAACTAATAGTAGAATAGTAAATAAAAAGTTATTTTTATAAATATATGTTCTTACTATTTTAGTTTATATATAGGCTTTAATTATTTTAGCCTCTTTACGTAATACTTTAAAATAGTATTATACTATTAGCTAGCTGCCTTTTTTTAGGTATATTTTATAATTAACGCCCGGTTAACGCGGAGGCAGTTTAGTAGTCTTTTTAAAATTTTATAAATTAGTAATATAGTAGAATTATTTTAGTAATCTTTATTTAATTTTATTAATTATAGGGTGTAATTAATTAAATTTTAAGTAAAACTTATTAAAGTTAGCTTACGTAACTATAGTAGTAATTTATTTAGTTTTTATAAAAGTTATATAAATACGTTAAGCGTTATCCGTATTATTATATATTTTAAAACGTATCTAGTCTTCCGGTATTATTTAGACAATAGAGTTTAAATTATAATAAGCTATTTTTATAGTAGCCTTAGCTAAAATAATTACTATATTAATACTATTTTTATTTTTTAGTTTAATTATTTTAGCGTAGCTATTACCGTACTAGTTATATATTACTTTAATAAGTAGAGACTAGTGTAAATAGTTACTATAGTAATAGTCTAACTTAAATATTATTATTCTTTTATTCTACTTATATAAGTGGTTATAAACTTTAAGCTATAGTTATCCGACTATTATATTATAATTAATAATATTTATAATTTAGTATTAGTTTTTATTAATATATCCTCTAATCGCTATACGCACTTTAACTATATATATTATTTTACCTATAATATTACTATTAGTAAGTTTTAAAATAATAGAGCTTTATACTATAATTTTTTAAAACTTATAAACGTGTATAAAATTAGTACTAATAATTTATTTAGTATAGCTATTATTTAGAGGAACGCGCGTAGTAACTAATATTTTATTAAATATATTAACTTATACTTTTAGCTTTATCTAGGTACTATAGGGTAGCTTATTTAGTAAATTTTTATTATAATTAAATAGATAATTTATTACGCCGTATACTATAATAGTAGTAAGTTATTTTTTTTATAAACTATAAGCTGTATAGTAAATATTACTTAGTAAAATAAAAAATAATTATAGACTTAATTAGTTTACCGGCGTATATTACTCTACTATAAAATAACGCTAAAGGGTATTAAAGATTTTTTTTTTATACGTAGATAAGAGTTTCTAAAAGTAACTATTTTTAAAAACTATACTTTTTTTTAACGCCTAACGTTGTAGTTACTATTATAGGTATTATTAGTATTAGCGTTTTAAGTATCTATTATTTAAAGCTATTTAGTTAGTACTAGAGCTATAAAGCCCTTTTTATAAAAATTAGATTAATTTTAATTAAATATATAATCAGGTCTTAAATAATAAATATATACTTTTTTAGCTTAGACTATACGAAATTTTCTTAATAAATAGTAATTTAGATTAGAGGTAAGGTTACGTCTATTATTAAAATTAGATTTTTTACTAACAGAAGTGCTAGCCCGCGTAAACTTTTTATTATTTTTATTATTTTTATTATTTTTTTTTTAGGCTTTCTATAAGTAACGTCTTTAAAAGTTTTATATTAAAATAGTTACTAAATAAATTATATTTAAATTTTATTTACTAGAGCTGCGCTTATTACGGCAGCTTTTAAATATAAATTAAAATTAGTTATAATTTTAAACTTTATTAAAGCGGGTTTTAAATATACTTACGTTATCTTATTTTTAAAATATATTAACTATTTACTAAAGAATTTATTATTATATTACTATAGTTTACTAAAATTAAATTCTGTAAGTATAGTAAAATACTAATTAATTAAACTAAATACTTTTTATAAGTTATTATATAGTTCTCGTATACTCTAATATAGATTATTTAATATTATAATAGTATAATTATAGATACAGATAAGTATATAATCTTTATATATTTAATAAAAATATTTAATTTTAGACTATTTATTAGGAAAGAGTTTATATAATTACTAGAATTTTATTTTTATATTTTTAATTTATATATTTAGATTTTTATCGGCAGTACTATTAAACTTATTAATATTTTTTTATCTATTATTTAAATAACGCTTTCTTTTAAAAGTAGTAATATTAACTACTAATACTAGCGTACTACCGCGTTACTATTATTTTTTATAAAATATAGGATAAACTTTATTAGATAACGTTAATTTTACGTTATTATAATAAAAAGAACTATTAAAGCTACTAGAGCTATTACTACTATTATTATTAAATAGGTTTAAAAACGTAAGATTTTATAATAACTTATATAGTACTATTTTTTACTTTTTACTTTTACTATTTTTTTTATACTTTTTATTTTTTTTGAAAAATTTATTATTAGTTATAATACTATAAAAAGCTTTTACTAACGTCTTTAGGTATTTTAGTTTATTTTATAGTTTATACGCTTCTTAAATTACTATAGTAAAGTATTACTTATATTTATTACTATACTAGATTACCTTATTAAGAATTTTATTAGCGGTTAGTTAATGCTACTATTTAGTATTTAACTCTTTTTATAAAATATACGCGTCGTCCCTTACGCCGTTATATTTTTAATAAATATAAGTAACTAACTAAAAGGTATTATTAAAATTCTATTTTTATTACTAAATTTACAGCTCTAATTATATTATATTTATTTTAGTATTATATTATAGTTTTTATATTTTTACTTTTAACTACTTTACTAATTTAATTATTTATTTAGCTATATCTAAATTATCGCGCAACGTATTCTAATAGTAAAAGTACTTTAAAATAGTAATAAACTAATCTTTTAAATATTTTACTATACTTACTTAAAAGTCGTTAGTAAAAGAGATAGTAGTAATAATATACTTATTTATAAATTATCTATTAGGTAGGGTGCGTGCTAAAATAAGGTATTTATACTTAAATTTCTCTTTAGGGTACTTTTTATTAGTTATAATAACTATTCTAATAAATAATAAGACGTCGGCTTTTATAGCCTTAGTTTACTTAATAAATATTTTATAGTTAACTATAAAGCTATACTATAATTACTAATCTATTATAGATTAACTAGTAATAGTTATTACGTTAAAATCTTTATTATTATTACTAATATTTAGTAAAATAGAATAAAAAACGCTAAAGCTACTCTTATAGTAATTACCCTTTAAGAGTCTTTTACTAGTGTTTACTATTAGGTTCTTTTTAACTTTTTTAGTAAAAGGGCTATTTATAAACTATTTACTAAGATTATAAAAAGCGCTTAGTAATTTAGTAATTATATTCTTATAAGGCTTACTAATTTTAAGTTTAAAAATAATCTTTTTTACTATACTAGGCGATTACGGCGGTAATAGTAAAAATAACTTATTTAACTAATTATATAATATATTATTAGCTAGCGTATACTAAATTAACTTTTAGGTATTATACTTTTTAGTAGCGCTATTATTAATTAGTCTCTAAACAGTACTATTATTAATTAATTTATAAATAGCGCTATTACTAACTATTTTATAAGTAGTACTATTATTAGCCGATCTATAGGTAACGCTATTATTAGTTAATTTTTAGGCAACGGCGCTATTACTAGTCTATCTAAGTAAAATTTTTATATAAGATTTTACTATTTTATCTGCACTAATAGGCGTTTTATATAGTATAAAAAGTCGGTCTACTATGGCTGTATAATTAGTAAAATATAAATTATTAAAATCTAGCGCTTATACAGTTTATTATAAAATATTATTTTATAAGTATTTTATTTATAGGCGTAGAGGGATACGAAAATTATATTATAAAAACTTAAAAAATAGGTATTAAATATTAATATTTAATAAAAATCTATATATAGAGAACTAATTAGGTGCTTTAAGGTAAAATAAAAGTATATACTAAAACGCTAGCGTAAGCTAGCGCGGGTGTACCCGTTTTAGCGCTTATACTTAAGTAAAGGCGCGTTTACCTATAATACTTAAAAAAGAGACTAAAAAAATCTTTTTATTTATATAATATTAATTTATTATATATACTTAATAAGTATTAACTAAAATCCTTATATAATTTTCTATAATTATATCCTTAATATAGTATTATTTACGTATTTTTAGACCTATTATTTAATTTTATATAAAATTTTAAAAATACTATTTTTTTTACTAGTATTTTTTTTATACCCCCCTATAAGTTTATAATTACTAAGGTAAAGTAATATTATTAACCTTTAATTATAACTATTAAAACTAATATAATAGTAAATTTTTATTTTTATTTAGTTATTTAATAAAACTAAAATCTAACTACTTTTTTATTTTATCTCTTTTAAGAAAATATAATTATAGGCTACGCTACTACCCTAAACTAAACTACTTAATTATTATATTTATTTAATATTATTTTTATTAAACTCTACTATTTACTAGGCGTTTTATTTTAGTAAGGTTTAATAGCTATATTATACTTTAATACTAAGTAGTAGAGCCCTAGTCTTTTAAAAACTATTTTATAACTTACTTACTAATAACTACTATTATAACCTATTAGTTACCTTTTTAATTTTAATTTTATATAAAATAGAGATTATATTTATTTTTATTACTTTTTACTCCGCTTATATATATAGGTAGTATAGCGTTTAATAATAATTAATATTTATTTATAATTATATCTCCTTTCTTATCTATAATAATATAACGTAAGACTAAGTATACCTATTTATATATTTAGTCTATATATTACTATACTTATATATATAGGCCCCTCTAAACCTTTTAAATATTAATTACTTTTAGTATCTTTATAAAGGCTTTATACTTAAAACGTTTTTATATTTACTACTAGTATTTTTAGCAGTATCTTATATAACTATATTATATACTTTAAACTACGCATCTCTAATATAAAATTAATATTAATACGCCTTTCTTTTATTATTCTTTATAGTTAGTCTAGTACTACTATTTTTACTTTTACTTTTACTTTTACCTTTATTATTATTATTTTTATTATTAGTAATATCTTTAGGATTTTACCTACTATAAATAATAATAATTATTATATATTAAACTATTAAGTTAATTCTTTTCTAAATAATATAAATAGTATTAAAAAGCTACTATCTATTTATATATTGTATAGTCCTCTAAATCCTCTACCTTTATTAATATATAAACGCCTACTAACACTTAGTCGCTTACGTAACTTAAATATATATTTACCTATTTCTTTTTTCTATTAACGCGTAGTAACTATTATACTTATTTTACACTTTACCTACTATTACTACTAGTAAATTACTTAGTATAATTTAGTAATTATTACTACGTTAAGTACCTTCTATAACTATATACTATTTATTATTTTAAGTATAAAGTCTATTTTTTATTCTACTATTTCTCTTTTATTTAATCTTAATATAAGCTATTATAGCTTATTACCTTATAGTATAACTAAACTAATATTATAACTATTATTTTTAATATACTATATCTAACCGTACTATATTAGTAAGTATAATTTAATATTTTTCCCTATTATTATTACTATTTTATACTTATCTCTCTTATTAGCGAGTAGGTAGTAGGTGGTATTATAATATCCTTTTTTTAGTATATTAAAAGTTTTTATAATATTAATAACTTTATTAACGTACCCTTATATACTTAATAGTAAGTATTTTATAGTAATTACCTCTATCGCTTATATATATAGGTTATTATTAAATATACCTTTATAAATAGATATATAAAACTTGGGTGTTATAGTCTTATTAAAAGTAATAGTAATAGGTAAAATTACTATTAGTATATCTATAATAAATATTAACTAACTATACTTTATAAACTACTAAGAACAAACGCTACTTAAATTCTATTTTATAATTTTAATAATAATAATAATAATATAGTAAAGTAGGTATATTATAATATAATAATACTATAATAGTCTAGCCTAAAAAAAAAAAAATAAAGGTAATAGTAGCCCTATACTAAAGTACTAAACTTTAATATACTAAACTATACGCTAAGTTATATACTAAGTTATATATTAAAACTATAAGTTTAAGTCTTATACTAACCTAAAAATAAAATAAAAATATTTTTAGTAATTTTTATATACGCTTATTTTTATATATATATATTTATATATTAATTAAATAAAAAGTATAGCTATAGTGTTTTATAACTATATCTAAAAAAATAACTTTCTTTAGTTTATACCTTTTTTAGACTAGTGTCTTAACGCTACACTTTACCTTTTTTTATATAATTTTTACTATCTTTATCTTCGTATAAGCTAGCGTAACTCACTTTAGGTTTTTAAAATTTATTACTTTTACTAGTAATAGCATTATAATTCTATCTATTTTATTATTATTTATTTTATTACTCTCTATTTTATTACTATCTATTTTATTATTATATACTTTATTATTGAGGATTTTCCGGTATTAATAAATATATAACTTAAAAAATATAGTAATTATATTATATATAAAATACTTAGCAGTATTAAAAAAGCCTTATTATATATTACTATTTAGATAGAATATAGTAGGAATAGTTTATATATTTAGTATAATAGGAGTATTAAAATTAATTTAAATAAGTATAATATCTACTAAAAAAAGAGTAGTAAGAATAGAAGCTATATATTATAAATAAATATAACTATAATACGTAAAGCTCCGGCACGTATATTTATTATTAAAAAATATTTTAAAGAGTATATTTTCTTTAATAAATAGTTTAGAACGTTTAACTGTACTAATTATAAAAAAAATAAAAAAAATATATAGGTAGTACTTTACGTAACTCTTTTCTAAAAAATATAGTATTAATACTAAATATTTTAAATTAGACTTTTTAACTTTTTTAATTTAATATTTTTTAGGGGGGTACGCTAAGCGCGCTAGTACGCTAGTATAAGGTACTATATTTTTTTTAACTTAGTTTTACTTAACTTTTTTAATATATTAAGTATAAAGGTATATATATACTCCTTCTTTTTTAAAACCCCTTTTAGTTACCTTAAGTCACTACAGCTACACTATTTATTTAATTAGTATATAAATATATAAATATTATAACTTATCTATTATATAAAGTAATAAAATTTATTTATCTTATTATTATAAGGTATATATAAATAGAATTAATATTTATACACCTTAATATAAAGGCTATAAAAAGCTATTAATATATTTTAATTAAATAGTTATAGTTTTTATATATATTAATTAGGTACTTAAGCTTTTTTAGTTTAAGTTATACTAGTAAATAGATTAGGGTTATTTAGTATTAGATTAGGGTTAGGCTAAAATTATATAGATAATAGGTTAGGGTTAAATTAAAATTATATAAACTAGAAATTAGAATTAGGTTAAAATTATATAAACTATAGGTTAGAGTTAAATTAAAATTAAATAAACTAGGAGCTAAGGTTAGGTTAGAGTTATATAGACTAGGGGTTAAAATTAAGTTAAAATTATTAAAGTTTCTTTCTTAAAAATTACTAAGTTAAATATAGTATAAGACTCTAGTTTAGTTTATATACTTATAAAAATTAAATTATAATAACTATTAATTATAGTTTTTTATAATAGTATATAGATTTTTAACGCTATTATAGAGAAAAAAAAATTATTTATTTTTATAGTATTTAGTACTTTTTATTAAATTTTTATTTATACTATATATATTTTTTATATACTTTTTAATAAACTCTTAAGATACTAAATAATTTAGTAAATTATTAACTTTATTATAAAAAGTTTTATTATTCTTTATTTTTATTACTATATTTTATAGTCTAGTTTACTTTTCCGTCTTTTAAAAAATTAAATTAGTAAAAATTATTATTTACTAAACTATTTAAATAGAAAGCCCTCTTAAGTAAAAGGTAAAAAACTACTTTACTTAGATACTCTAAGTGTAAAACTATGTTATATTTACTAGAATTAATATATAAAGTTTACTATTACTTTAATAGTTTTTATTTAATATAGTTTAATTTAATTTTATAATATTATACCTTTTAAAGCGCTAAGGCTTTTAATATAAAATTTTTCTACTACTATTACTAGCAGCTTTCTTTAATACCTAATAACTTAATAATAATAATCTCTTTACTAACTCTTCCTCTATAAAAATATTTTTAATTCCTAATAAAGAATCCCTAGTAAAGCACTAATTAATTTAAGCCTTTTTAAGTACCTTTACTAGTTATAATTTAAAAAATTATATATTTTAAAATACTACTACTACTACTACCCGCTATAAGTATTTATACTTAGTAACTCTTTTACACTTTTATTTTTACTTAATCTTTTTTTTACGTATATATTATATAAAGAGAGGTAAAGTATAGTGCCGAGACACTAGTCTAAAGTATATAAGTATATATTCTATACTTATTTTAGTTATAGCTTAAAGTTATAAATTTTATCCTTATAGTATACTACTAGCTTTTTTATACTTTTAGTAATAATTACTATACGCTACTAAAGTAACCTATTAATAGTATTATATAAGATAGTAAAAGCGTTTACTTAGTATATATACTACTTATAAATAGTTATATTTCTATATATTTAAATAATAATATTAATTTTAAATATAGTAAGGGCTACTATATTTAGCTAAGAGAAGTATATACGCTATCTAGGCTAGATAAAGTTATTTTTATATAATTTAACGTCTTTAATTCTTAATTTAGTAATCTATAAAGTATAAAAGTATAAGTATTTATTTATAGCTATATAAAGATTATATAAAGGGTTTATATATATTTTATCTCTTAATACCTTATTAGTTTTAATAGTAAAGCGTAGATACTATTTAAACTTCT
This sequence comes from Pleoardoris graminearum, assembly GCA_030770415.1. NCBI lineage: Eukaryota > Fungi > Ascomycota > Dothideomycetes > Pleosporales > Didymosphaeriaceae > Pleoardoris > Pleoardoris graminearum. Next base: position 173,191 of record JASEKS010000131.1, read on the forward strand.
TAGTATTAAATATAGTAATTAGATAATTTTAATAATAAAAAAGTTATAGGGGTTTTTATATAGTTCTTTTACTATTTATATAATATATATAAGTAATTATATTATATTATCTATTCTTTATAATACCTACTAAGTAGCTATTAATATAAGTTACTAGTTTAATACTAACTGCTAGCCTACTAGTATACTTATTATTTAATTAAGCAGCTATTTAAATAGATATTATCCTTTAAAGTTAGTTTTTATAAATTCGCTTTTAATTATTATATATATAGTTTAGTATTTAATAAAGTTCTTTTACTACGTTTATACCCCTAAATTAAGGTTTAGGCGTACTTTTACTTTTTAATTTAAATAGAAAGTTAATACCTCTAATTACTTATAATATTTTTAGTAATATTAAAAATACACTTAATACTAACTTATATAATTAGTATAATAAGTATATTTTTTATAACTTAAGTTAGTTAAAAAAATATATCTTTATATACTTACTACTAATTTAGTATATTAAAATCCTTAGTTATTTTTATATAAGTAGTACTTAAATAGCCTTTTTTATATATATTTAGCTATTAGCCTCTTCGGCTTCTTTTATAAGAAATATTTAGTTTAGAGTAAAAAAACTATTTAATAAAGTAATAGACTTTTAAAACTATTTATTATTTTATAGTTATTACGTAAAGGGGTAGACTTAACTATAATAGATTAGGTCCGATAGGTTATAACAGCACTTATTAATAGGTATATAATAAAATAGAAACTTTTTTATTTCTTTTTAGTACTAACTACTTATTTTCTTTATACCTAAACTGTTATATATTATCTTACCTATACTTATAGGTATTTTATAATACTTCTCTTCTTTCTTTTTATATATTATCGTTACGTTTATCTTTATATTTACTTATTATATTTACTATTTTATATATAGCTCTTTTTATATTATCGCTAATACTATAGTTACTAGATTTTTTATATTTTATAGTTATACTACTAGGGTAGTCGCGTTCGCGTACTACGCTACTTTATTTTTAAATTTAATATAATTAGGGTTATTTTAGTCGTTTAGTACGGCTAAAAGCTATTACTTTTATTTAAGAACGTATTTTAAATTACTTATAATAGGACTTTTAGAGTTTATTATCTTTATAACTATATAAGTTAGTAATAATTACTATTACTATACTAGTATAGGTATAAGTATAGCGTATACTAAGCCTACTCCTTTTTTATAAAAACGCAGTCTATAGTTATTATAATTATAGTTTTTTTTATAGTACCTATAAATTACCTATAAAAGTTAAATTTTACTATAGTACTCTAGAGCTCTATAAGAGTAATTAGTAAAAGGATTTTTACTAGAAGCTTTATTATTATTAGTATAATAATAAATCTAGTCGCGTAGAAATTATTATACGTATTACTTTTATAGGAGTATTTGGCTATATTATAATATTTATAAAAGAATCTAATATAGCTACCCAACGTAGTAGACTATTAGTTATACTTTTTTTATTATTTTATATATATAGTAGCGGGGGCGCCGGTATATATTAATACTTTATAGTATACTAGCAACGGCGTAAGCTATTACTACTATTTTTTTTTTTTTATAAATAGACGTCCGGTACTAAATTAAAAGAGATTATATATTAACTTATTATAGGCGATTAAGCGGGCGATACTATTTTAACTTATTATAACTAAGTATAATAAATACGTTCTTAGCGTAATATATTAATATATAACTATATACTGTTTTTATCTCCTATTATTATATTTAAATTATTATAGAGCTGTTTTACAGGAACCTCTATAGTAGTTAGTAGTTATTTCTTTTAAAAATTTAGGTACTACGCTAAAAGCGTAGTTTTATTTAAAAAAAAAAAATTATATAAAGGGGTTTAATCCCTTTTTTTTTTAAAAAAAAATAAGCCTTTTATATTAAGGCTACCTAACTATTAAAAAAAGTCTTTTATTTTTTATATTATATTTATATACTAATTAAATAAATAATATAGCTATAGTAGTTATATAGGTAACTAAAAAAAATTTTAAAAAAGAAGGAGTATATATATACCTTTATATATTATTTTCTAAGTAAACTAATAAGCGGCTCTTTAATTCCTAATTAATATATTATTAAATAGTTATTAAATTACTAATCTATTACTTAATTAGACCTAGTTCGCTACGCTAGTTCTATTTAGAAATAGATTTTTATTTTTTAACTTTAAATAGTAAAATATTTTATTTATATTTTTAAATATAACGCGTTTTATACGGGAATTCTAGCTTTCTATAATTTTATATTAATTTTTTAGTAGTATTCCGTACTTTTAAAATTTTTACTTTTTACTAGTAAAGTAGGCGTATTTAAAAAATACTTATAATAAAAAAAGAAATTAAATCTCTAATATATAAATAATAACAAAAATTTAAAAAATTTTATAAAGCTAATATATTTTTAGATACTTACCTACTGTGCTACCCTACTAGGTTTAATAATAGTATATAACTTATACGCCTATTATTATTATTATAATTAAAATAATTAAAAAATTATTTTTAATAGTTATATTTATAATAGAGTTTCTATATATTATTTTAGACTAATAGTTAAAGTTCTACTATAATAAATATTTATAATAATTATATTTTATATAAGATAAACTTTTATATTTAATTTAAAATAATTATATAGTTAAATAAAAATCTTTACTTTACTTCTATTTTTAAATAGTATTTACTAAACTTAATTAATAATTATTAAAAGTAAGTTAAAAAGAACGTAGGCTAGCCTAACAGTAAAGTAATAGTATAAGGATATATATACTTTTATTATATACACGGGTATAAGGAGGTGTATAAAAGGGGAGATAATAAAAGTGCTATACTAAAACTAATTAAACTACTAGCTATATATAGCTAGTAGTAGCACGTATACTCCTAATAAAAAAAGCTAATAAAAATAATAAAGTTTAGTAAGAATACTGTATTAGGAGTAGTATACTATAAAATAAATTATAACTATTTTATATATATTACTTTTTTTATAACTATCTTTACTATTATAAGTTATCTTATTATTATAGTAGCTAGAAAAAATTATTTAAAATAAGTATTTTACGTATATACTATCGCGGGTAGGCTATTAGTTAGTAATAGTTAACTAGAAATAAAAGTACTAATATTTAACTTTTATATTAAATTTAATCCTACTAAGAATAAAATTAAGCTAGAAGCTTATTTTATTTGCCTAAATAAACTAAATAAAGTTAATTATCGTAAGACTATTACTAAGATATATATTAAAGACATTTAAAAAATAATTATTTTATAATATTTAGACTATTAGGATTTTATTTATACTTAGTTATACTAAAAGGGAGGGGTTTTTTATATTAATATTATATAAGCACTCTATCTAGTTAAGCTGTAGTAAATAGTGTAACAATATTTAAAAATAGTAAAAAATAGGTAAAACTTACTAAAATAGCTTTATAAGCTCTAGGAAATTAGAAACTAAGTTAATAATAATTTATTATTATTATTAAAAAAGGACTAAAAATTTTTATATAAGCTAATAGCTAGATTTTAGATACAGGAGATTCTATACGGTATACTAGTATAAAAAAAGTTATTTTTATTTTAAGCGCTAAGCGTAGAGCGTAAAGAGTAAAGGGCGACTAAGGCTATAGGTAGCTATATAGGGTTAGTATATTTAGGGATATAAGAGCTTATAAAATATAAAAAGTAATAAGTATAAGTAATAATACTTAGGGTATTATAAATTAATTAGTAGGCGGCGTAGTTAGTTATATTTTATAACTTTAAAAATAACTATTAAATAGCTACCGGAGCTAAGCTTTTAATAATTATATAATTAACTTACTAATAATAAAGGGATAGTTTAATAAATAGGATAATAATAACTAAGTAAATAAGTGCCGGCCTCTAAACTTAGTATAATTATTTTTAGTTATAAATTATACTATTTTTAATTACTTAATATTCTTTTTATATTCTAAGTTTTATTATTTAATATAACTATTATCTTAGTTAAGAAATTAAGAAATAGTTATCTATAAGCTAAATATATTAAATCTGAAATTTTTAGTTCTTACTAATAAAACTTATAGTATTTTTACAGGGGGGTGACATTGAAAAAGGGTTAATCCAAAAAGTGACTATTTTTAAAAATTAATATAAAATTAATTACTAAGCCTAAAAATACGTGAATTATACCGTTTTAAAGAGAAAATAATAGAGATTTATATTAGAATTTTAGTTACGTTATATATATTACCTGTAATAAATTAAAATTACCTAAACATAAGGATTTTTTTAGCCTCTTTTTTAAGTTGTTAGAACTTTTTAGTTAGTGAATATATTTAACTAAAATTTTAATTATACTATTTTAGGACTAGCGTAGGTCACGTGACTAGATTTTCGAAGTATATTAGTAATCTAATAATAAAATTATATTAATTATAAAAATAGTGCCAAGACTTATATAATCACTAATCACGTGATATATTATTAATATTATAGTATATTATAATATCTTTTGACTTTTATAAACTTAAACTCCTATTTCCTCAAAATGGAGCCAAAATTCTCAAAACTCGAATATAACGTTAATTTACTTTTAAAAGCAAATAACTCTCCTGCTTTAATTGCTACTACTTTAAAAAAGTCTCCTACTACTATATATCACGCTATACAACGTATTAAGAATAAAAAAAATAATAAAGAAAAGAATTATAATATAAAAAAAGTTTATAAAGGGGGTATAAAAAAGTTAACTAAAAGAGATAAAAGAGTTATTAATAGAGACCTAACTAGAAGTCCTACAAAAGAAAATAAAAGACTATTAATAGAAAATAGTCTAAATATTACAAAAAGACAGTTACAAAGGACTTTAAAAGAGAAGGGTTACTCTATTAATATAAGTAAAAAAAAACCAATAATAAACAAAGAAAACGCTAAAAAAAGAGTAAAATACGCTAAAGAACAATTAAAAAATATTAAAAATATAAAACTAGAAAAAATAATATTTTCTAATAAGTCAGCAATACAAAGGGGACAACAAAATAGACAATATTATAGAAAAAGGGGTAATAATAGAGTTGGAAGAGAACTGGCTGTTAGCCAATCACGAAGTAAGTTATTTTAACTTTTTAAAATATTAAAATATATAGCTTTTTATCTATTTTTAAGTTATGGTTTTAGATTTTTAATATTAATTATATTAATTATTTTATAGGACAAGACCTTAAACTACAAGTTTGGGGTGCAATTTGGGTAGGAGGTAGAAGTAATTTAGTATTTATTAAAACACCTAATTCTTCTACTTCTTATACTAGTAAGGACTATATAAATAAAGTCCTTATACCTGAAGTTAAACCCTCTATAAAAAGGGGTAAGTTTTATAAAGTTTTTTTACCCCTTTTTGTTACCCCTTTGTTTGTTAATATAATAATATATATATATATATATATATATTATATTATAATAATAATCTTTATATTAATATTAATTTAGGTTGGCAATTTCAACAAGATAACGTCCCTATTTATAAAACAACGGACGTTTTAAACTGGTTTAAAAATAATAAAATTAAACTATTTCCTCACCCAGCCTATAGTCCTGATTTAGCCCCTATAGAAAATATATAGGGTTATTTAAAACAAGGACTAAATAAAAATAAAAAGGCTATTTTAGGGGCAGGATCTAGTATACAAAGTATAGAGGCCTTTAAAAGAGTTATTAATAAAGAGTGGGATAAAATACCTCAAAAAGTTATTAATAACTCTATTTTATCACTTCCTAACCGTTATAAGGCGGTTATAGAAGCTAAAGGCTACTATACTAAGTATTAGTAATTTATTATTTACTAGTTTATTATTAAAAATTTGAAAAAGTGACTTTTATATATAATTATATAAATAATATATAAATATATAAAAATATTTTATATACTTATATATTATAGATACTATTATAATATATATAAAAATAAGCAAATTTTACACCTTAAATAAAAAGTTATTATAGTCTAAAATATGACTCTAAAAATTTTCTAAGTTCACTGATTGTTAATTACCCCTAAATGCCTTAGTAAGCAACCCCTGAGTAGGTAAATAGAATAAGCTAGTCTTTCTCTTTAATATCGTATTTTTTTCGTATTTTTAGGCCTTATAACTAAAAAGTTATATTATTTTAAAAATAGTACCTTTTTGGATTAACCCTTTTTTAATGTCACCCCCCTGTAAAATATTTTAGTATTTTAATAAGTAGTTTAAGGTAGTTCTAGTCTATAAAGGATAGATTAAGTTACTAAAAATTATAAAAGTCTATTTTAATTATATTACTATTAGCTGCCCTAATAGTTATATAAAGTATAACTTTTTATTTTAGCTAGTTATTAATATATTTCTAGATTTAAAGTACGCGCGTATATATATAAAATATTAAATTTTATTATATTTTAACGTCGCGGATAATAGATAGCTATATTTTAAATAATAAGTATTATTATATAGTAATAAAACGCTCGTAACGTTATAGTTATACGTTAATAGTAATATAGATAGTATAAATTTAGTAATTACTTAGTATATAATAAATATATATAATAAAAGCGTACGTATTTTATAAAAAAAATTTAAAGTAAAGGCGCGTACTTTTATCTCTTAAATATATTATTTTTATAATATTTTAATACTTTTAACTGTAGGTGATGCTACTAGCTTAAAATATTTAAAAATATTTTAAATAATAAGATTAATAATATAAGCTAGGTATAATATAGTATTCTCTTATAAGCGTTAAAAAATATTTTTATTAACTAGCTTTTTTTAAATAGCGTAAGTAAGTGTATTATTAGTATTATTATTATTATAAGTAATAGCTAAAAAGCGTAATTTAGTATTTATTTTTAATAATATTTATAGTATATTTATTATTATAAAAGTACTAGTATACTTTCTACGTATTAGCATAAAATTAAGTAATTTTTTTTAAAATTACTAATTATAATTAATATAATATATCTTAATAGTAAAAAAAACTAAAGTAATTAAATATAAATAATATATTTAATATAATTAAAATCTTAGTTATTTAGTTAAGGTTATTAAAAAAGTATACTTTAGTTTATTAAAATTAATATTAATATATTAGCTTAAATTTATAATAGTTATTTATAATAGAGTTTAGTTAGAAAAATTAATTAAGATACTAAAATAATAGCCGCTTAACTATTTAAAAAAACTAGTTATTATTAATTATAACTTCTATAAACTCTTTTTTAAGAGTTATAATAGAATATAATAGAACTAGTATAGGTATATTTTTATTTTAAAATTAGGAAGAAAGTATAAAAGATATAAATTATTATTTATAAATAAAAATTTATATACCTCTATAAGACTGGATACTTAAATAGTTTATAAAGTACTTAGTCCTAATATATTATTTAAGTCTAATATCTTTTATTAATAGATATTAAAGAATAAAACTATAGTTAAAGTAAAATATATATAAGTAATTATTTATATAGTTAATAGCTTTTCTAAATTAGTTTTATACCTAACTAAAGTAAGTATAAAAATTATAGTATAACGTAATACTTTTAAAGTTTTTAGTCTACTTAGTTATATTTTACTACTTATTTTATATAAATAGTACCCCTTTCTTTTTTTTTTTTTACTTAATCTATACGGCTAAAAATTTAATTAAGTTAATTTTTTATTAATAGCTCTATAGGCGATTATTTTAAATAGGTATAGTATTTTTAGTAGTTAGTAACTATATTTAATTTTTAGTAATTTACGAGAGTATTTAGCTATAGTTTAAAAAAGGGCTTAGCTAGTTAGTTTTATTAAAACTAGATATAGGATATAGTATTTTTTAAGTTTTTAATATTATAGTTTTTTAAAATAGTAGGGGGTTAGTAAAATACTAAATAAAACTTTAATTTAATATTTTATTAATAGTATATAGCAGCTATATAATTTATTAAATTATATTAATATAAACAATTATTAAAAGTAAGTTAAAAAGGATATAGGCTAGCCTAAAAGTAAAGTAGTATAGTATAAAAATATATATACTTTTACTATATACACGGGTAGAAAAAGGCGTATAAAAAAAGAAATAATAAAGGCGCTACGCTAAGGCTAATAGATTACTAACTATACTATAGTTAGTAGTAGTATATACGCTTTTACTAAAAAAGTTATAATAAAAGAGACGATAAAGTTTAGTAAAAATATTATATTAGAAGTATACTATTATAAAATAAGTTATAGCTATCTTATATAATACTTTTTTTATAATAGTTTTTATTATTATAAGTTACTTTATTATTATAGCAGCTAAGAATTAGTAGCTAATATATACTATAGTATATTATATATAGTAAACTAGATCTAAATTTAGGTTTAAGTTTAGATTTATTAAAGCTTACGCAGTTCTAAATATACTATATAAAAATTTACCTTATATATAAGTTAATATTATAATAATTATAAAAACCCTAACTAACGTTTAGTAAAAAATTATTTAGTAGTTAAATATCTAGTAGCTAAAAAGTAATTAAGTTATTTATAAAACTATTACTACTATTATAGTATACTAAGTTATAAATATTATCTATATAGAGATTTTAAAAGCGTTTAACCTATTATAACTCTAAAAAATAGCAGAACTAGACCTAAAGGCTAAAGAAACTAAAAATATTAAGGCGTAAAATTTAGTTAATTAAAATCTCTATAATACCGCTAATTAGTACTAGAATAATAAGTAAATAAAAAATAATAAAGACTAAATATTATAAATTATAACTAATAAAGAGAGTAATACTAAGATTTAAGAAGTTATAAAGGTTATTATATAGGCAGAGATAATAAAATTATCTTAAGTACTAAACGCGAAGCGTAAAGGGTAATAAAAAAAATAATTATATAAAGTTAGTATATTTAGGGTTATAAAAGCTTATAAAAAATAAGGAGTAATAAGTAATAAATAATAGTACTTAGAGTATTATAAGTTAATTAGTAAGCGGCGTAGTTAGTTATATTTTTATAATTTTAAAAATAACTATTAAATAGCTGCAGAAGCTAAGCTTTTAATAATTATATAACTAATTTACTATTAATAAAGAGATAGTTTAATAAAAAGAATAATAATAACTAAATAAATAAGTGCCGACGATTAATACAGATATAAGCACTAGTAGAAGTCTATATATTAGTAATATTATAAGTAACTTTATAGACTATTTTTATTAGCTATAATAAACGCTAGCTAGCCTATATTTTATATACTATACTAAAACGGTTAGTATATAGAAATAGTTAATATATATTTTAATATTAATATTCTATTAATAATATAACACTATAGCGCTTTATATAAATATTTTTATTATAAGATTTTATTTTAAGATATTCTATATTAAAATTTTTTAGAATTAAATATTTTTTAAAATTATAGATAGTTTTTATATATTTATATTATATAATATCTTAGTTATTAATATACTATATTAATTAGTATATTACTTTTTATTATTAAAACTAAAGTTTTTATTTAACTTTAAAGCTATATATATTTATACTTATTATATACTTTTTAATTTCCTTATACTATTATTATATATTAATATTTTATAGAAAAATAAATTTAAGTAATAGAATAATTTTATTAATAAATTATTAAGAGAATTCTAATTTTATATTATAAATATTTAGTTTATAATACACTCTATATTTATTTATATTAATTATTAAATAATATTAAATAATTTTAAAGTTCTATTATATTTAATTCTTATATACTTTTTAAAAAAGTATATACTATTTCTACTATTTATTATTATATATTAAATAATAATAAATTTATATTTATTATATAGAAATAATTTTATAAGATACTAATATATAATAATTTTAATAGAAAATTTATAAAGATTTAGTAAGTATATACTTATTAAATTAAAAAGTTAATAATAAAACTTTAATTATAATACTAAAAAGTAATATAATAATTAATATAATATAATAATAACTATGATATTATATAATATAAATATATAAAACTATTTATAATTTTAAAAAAAATTTAAATATTAAAAATATTATAATAAAGCTTCTAAGTTTAGTTTTATAATTTTAAGTTATTAGTATCGTGCTAATATTAGGGTATATATTAATTATTTAAATATAATAATACTATTTAATACTTTTTACTTATATATTATTCTTAATAAAATTATTTTATATTATTTTAAAAGCGCTATTTAATTTAATCTCTTTAAAATATAGCTAATTCTCTACCTATAGTTTTATAAATAATTGTAATTATTATTTTTTGTATTTTATATTTATTACTAAGCCCCTTATAGTACTTAATAATTATTAAATTATTATTAACTTCTTTTTTATACTTATTACTTTTATTACTTATAATATATAGCTTATTAGTATTAAGAGTTATAGTACTATTACTAAAAATATCTTTTATAAATATTAACTTATACTTTCTATAGTAATTAGTATATATATATAATATAGTAATATATAAAAGTATACTATATATTTTTAGTATTTTTACTTTTAAATATATTTAATTTTAATATTAATAATGTCTCTAAATACGTATTTTATATAATTTTTTATTATAAAGGCATATATATACTCCTTCTTTTTTAAAACCCCTTTTAGTTACCCTAAGCTACTATAGCCACACTATTTATTCAATTAGTATATAAATATAAAAAAATATATAATTTTTTATAGAATATTATTTATATTATATATATAAGTTATTATATAAATTTTAGTTTTTTTTATTATAACTACTTATATTAGTTTAAAAATAATTTTTAAAGCTTTTATATATTATTTATTATTAACTTTAAATATAATATACTTCTATTTATTAAAAATATATTTAAGTTTTATTTATAACTACTTAGTTATACTATATTAGTATAAAACTATAGTAAATAGCTATAATAACTTACTACTCTTATTATTATAAAATTCTTTTTTTAAGTTTTTTAAGTTCTATTTTTACTCCTATTTTATTAAATATTATATTTAGTTACCTTAAGCTTTTATATTAATTAGAATTTTACTAAATAATTTATTATAGTAGCTTTTTTAAAAATCTTTTTTTTTTATATTTTTTATATTTAATTAATATTTTTATACTATAGCGTAAGCGCTTAAGCTTAGTTAGCCCTTAAATAATATTTATAAATTTATTAAATATCCTTTTAATAAGTCGCTTATAGTGCGTATTTTAAATATTATATTAATTTAATTTACTTTATAAGTAAAACTTTATACTAATTAAAAAATACTATTTTAATTAATTATATTAAGTACTTTAGTAAGCTTATTTTACTTCTTATACTTAAAATTAAGTAAAATTTTAATTTTATACAACGGTAGTAGTTTATTTATATAATTAAAAGTTATTTACTAAAGAGAATTACTAAAATAGTATAAGATTATAATAAAAGTATATAATAATATATAAATTAAATATAAAATAAACTGTAATAAAATAATAATAAAAAAAATACTAGTTTAGTTTAAAAAATAGTTTATATTTAATTACGTAATAGTACTAGTAGTAACCCGTATACTATTATTAATTAAATTTTTTATAAATACTTAATTATTACTTTTATTTATTTTATTACTAATCTAACTAACTACTTTTTATTATTTTATATAATTATTAACCCCTTTTAATCGTCCTAAGCCACTATAGCTACACTTTTTATTCGATTAATATATAAATATATAATTATATAATTATAATAGTCTATTATATATTTAATTATTTATTTTATTTTTATAATATTAAGTACCTCTTTAAATTAAAATAAATTTTTTTTTAATAAATAATAGTCTAAAAAAGCTTTTAGAAGTTATAAATAACTTAATAAAATATTTACTAGTAATAAAAGTAAAAATAATAGTAAAACATTTATAAAAATTATAAATAAAAATATTCTAAAAATTACTAATATAAAATAAAAAATAGACTTTTATAGCTTTTAATAATAGTAAAGTATTAATTACTTATTATAAAATAAAATACTGTTAGTAAAAAACTAGTTTACTAATATAAAATTTATAAATAAAAAATTTTAATTTTAGTTTTTTATATTATAGACTATATAAAAAGCTTTATAAGGTGTTTTAATTAAATATTTTAAAAGTATAATAATTTATACTATATTATTTACTAGATACTAATTATTATAAATTATAATATAAATAATATTTATACTAAGAGAATTATTTTTAAAACTAAAAATTTAAATTAGTAATTAGATACCTATAAAAATATAATTAATATTTTTAAATATTTTATTTAGTATAAAGTATAGCGTAAATAATAAATAAATTATATTAGAATTTAAATATAATTATTTATTTTATAAATTATAATAGACTATAATAACTAATTGTAATATATACGTTAATTAAAAAATTTTAATTTACGTTTCATAATCTAATTTTAATTTATAATTTATATAATTTTTATTTAACTTTAATAGCTAGTCTATTTAATTCTAATTTAACTTTAATCTATACTAGTATTAAAAAAATAAATCTCTAATATAATTAAATTAGAGTTTTATATATATTAACTTAAATTTAATTTAACTGTAACCTATTTACTAATATATATTAGTATATAATTTTATAAAAAGTAATAACTATATAATATTAATACTTGACTATTATAAAAAGCTAAAAAGATTTATTTTTTAGTTTAAATTAGTATTATATTTCTTTATAGTATTTATAGTAGTAATTTTTATAAATTATTTATTATTATTTTTATCGTTTCTACTAGTAGTTATATTTTTAAATAATTTAAAAGTTCTAAAAACTATATATTATTATAATTATAATATATAGGTAATATTATAAAAGTAAAATAAATAATTAACTATATATTATGCTGTTATAATTATATATATTAACAAAAAGTAAATAAGCTAGTAATAAAATAGATAAGAGTAATAATTAAGTATATATATAAAATTAGGCTACTAATAGTATATATATTACTAATATACTAGTACTATTACTTTATTATATATAAGTTATTTTTAAATTAAGCTAGTGTTTTTATATTTACTATTTTACTATACTCTATATTATATAAAAAGAGATAATATATAGCAGTAAAATACTAGTCTAAAACATATATAAGTTAAAAAAGTTATTTTTTTAAATATAGTTAAAAAAAAGCGTATATAAATATTATAAATAATATTTTTATTTCAGATAATAAAATTATAGTTATAGTATATACTCTATATTATACTTAAATTGTTTAATCTAGCCTTACCTAACTTTTTTAATATATTAAGTATAAAGATATATATATACTCCTCTATTTTTAAAACCCCTTTTAGTCGCCTACACGGCTACTATACCTATACCCTTTTATTTAATAAATATATAAATATATATACTGAACTTATAAATTATTATATATTTTTATTATATTAATATATTATATTATAAATTCTATTATATATAAAAATTATAAATATATAAATAGACTATTACTATTTTATAAAATTAAAATATTACTAAATTTTAGACGTAATAAGTAAAATAAGTATATTATATTAATTAATATAATTATTTATATATATTTATATATTAATTAAATAAATAGTGTGGCTGTAGTAGCTCGGGACGACTAAAAGAAATTTTAAAAAAGAAGGTAATTATTTATAATAATATTTCTTAATTAGTATAAGATTTTACTTATAAAATAAGTAAAATTAATAATATTTTTAATATACACGGTATAAGTAATTTATAAAATATTATTTAATAAATATATAAGTACTATTTAAGAGCTAGCTAAGCTTAAATATTTACGCTGTAGTATAAAAACATTAATTAAATATTAATTATATATAAAAAAAAAGCTTTAAAATAACTACTATAGTATATTATTTAGTAATATTTTAGCTTATAAAAAAGTTTAAAGCGACTAAATAAAATACCTTAAAAAATAACTAAAATAAACTTAAAAAGTTTAAAAAAGAGAGATTTTATATTAAAAATAATAGTAAATTATTATAGCTACAGGGGGGTGCAACAAAAAAAAACCAATTAAAAAAAATACCTTTTTTAAAATAATATAACTTCTTAATTAGTAAGCCTAAAAATACGAAAAAAATAATATTTTAAAAAAAAGACTAGTAGATTCTATTTACTCTGTTAACGGCTGCTTACTAAGGGGTTTAGGGGTAAAAAAAAATTAGTGAATATAGAAGATTTTTAGAGTTCTACTTTAGACTATTATAACTTTTTATTTAAAGTGTAACATTTGCTTATTTTTATATATATTATAATAATAACTATAATATATAAGTATATATAATATTTTTATATATTTATATATTATTTATATAATTATATATAAAAGTTACTTTTTTAAATTTTTAATAATAAACTGGTAATAATAAATTACTAGTATTTAGTATAGTAGCCTTTAGCTTTTATAACCGCCTTATAACGGTTAGAAAGAGATAAAATACAGTTATTAATAACTTCTTATAATATTTTATACTACTCTTCGTTAATAACTCTTTTAAAGGCCTTTATACTTTATAAACTAGATCCTACCCCTAACTTAGCCTTTTTATTATTATTTAGTCCTTATTTTAAATAACTCTATATATTTTTTATAGGGGCTAAATCAGGACTATAGGCTAGGTAAGGGAATAGTTTAATTTTATTATTTTTAAACTAGTTTAAAACGTCCGTTGTTTTATAAATAGGGACGTTATCTTATTAGAATTACTAACCTAAATTAATATTAATATAAAGATTATAATTATAATATAATATAATAATATATATATATATTATTATATTATTAAAAAAGGGGGTAAAAAAGTATTATAAAACTTACCACTTTTTATATAGGGTTTAATCTTAAGTATAAGGACTTTATTTATATAGTCCTTATTAGTATAAAAAGTAAAAGAATTAAGCATTTTAATAAATACTAAATTACTTCTACCTTCTACCTAAATTACACCCTAAACTTATAGGGTAAAGTCTCGGCCTATAAAATAATTAATATAAATAATATTAAAAAACTAAAACTATAGCTTAAAAATATATAAAAAGTTATATATTTTAATATTTTAAAAAGTTAAAATAACTTACTTTATAATTAGCTAATAGCTAGTTCTCTTCTAACTCTATTATTACCCCTTTTTCTATAATATTATCTCTTCTCTTATCCCCTTTTTATTACTAACTCATTAGAAAATATAATTTTTTTTAAATTTATCTTTTTTATATTTTTTAATTATTCTTTAGCGTATTTTACTCTTTTTTTAGCGTTTTCTTTATTAATTATTAGTTTTTTTTTACTTATATTAATACAGTAGTTTTTTTCTTTTAAAAAAGATTATAAAGTCCTTTTTTTAATATTTGGACTATTTTCTATTAATAATCTTTTATTTTCTTTTTTAAGACTTCTAGTTAAGTTTTTATTAATAACCCTTTTATCTCTTATAGTTAACTTTAAAACTCTACTACTTTAAATCTTTTTTATATTATTATTATTATTATTCTCTTTTTTTTTAATTTTTTTTATAGCGTTATAAATAAATTATTGAGGCTTTTCTAGAGTAGTAGTAATTAAAAAAAGAGAATTATTTGCTTTTAAAAGAAGTTTAACTTTAGATTCGAGTTTTAAGAATTTTGGCTCCATTTTAAGGAAATAGGAGTTTAAGTTTATAAAAGTAAAAAGATATTATAATATACTATAATATTACTAATATATTACGTAATTATTAATTATATAAGGCTTGGCACTATTTTTATAATTAATATAATTTTATTATTAGATTACTAATATACTTTGAAAATCTAGTCACGTGACCTATACTAGGCCTAAAAAGGTATAGTTAAAATTTTAGTTAAATATAATTACTAACTAAAAAGTTATAGGAATCTAAAAAAGGGGCTAAAAAATTGCTATGTTTAGGTAATTTTAATTTATTACAGGTAATATATATAACGTAACTAAAATCCTTATATAAATCTCTATTATTTTGTCTTTAGAACGGTATTATTCGCGTATTTTTAGGATTACTAATTAATTTTATATAATTTTTTAAAAAAGGTATCTTTTTTAATTGGTCTTTTTTTGTTGCACCCCCCTGTATTTATTATAGTTTTATATTAATATAGTATAACTAAGTAGTTATATATAAAGTATATAGGTATTCTTAAAAAATAAAAAAATTTTATATTAAAAGTTAATAATAGGCAGTATATAAAGACTTTAAAAATTGTTTTTTAAATTAATATAAATAGTTTAAATAGAAAAAACAAATCCCTTTTAGTGGCTCCGAGCTACTACAGCCACACTATTTATTTAATTAATATATAAATATAGAAAGAACTAAAAGTTATATATATATTTTATATTTATATATTAATTAAATAAAAGAGTGTGGCTGTAGTAGCTGTATAGGCGATTAAAAGAAATTTTAAAAAAGGAAAAGTATATATATACCTTTATACTTAATATATCGAAAAAGTTAGCTAAAAGTTATATAGTAATTTATATATATAGTTTAGGTAGTATTATATAAAAAATTATATAATATACGTATTAAAAGAGATTAGTAAAATTAAAATTAAATATATTTAATAGTATAGTTACTAAAATAAAGTAGTATAGTTTTATAAAGAATATAATATTAAAAAAACTAGTAATAGTAATAGCTTAAAATTAAAAGTAAATTTAATCTATTATTTTATTATATATATATCCTAATTACTATAAAAAGCGTAAAAGAGAGTATTTTAGTAATAATAATATAACTTTTAAAACTAATAAATTATATATATTAAATAATAAAAATAATAAGTAAGAAAAGAAGAATAATAAAAAAAAAAAAATTTTTAATAAATTAATAATTATTATAATTAAAATATATATAATAATAAGAATAAAATAATTATAATTTAGTATATAATATTAAGTATAAAATAAGTATATACTATTCTAAAAAGTAAATAAGAATTAAATATATTATAATTTTTTAACTATTTAATATTACCAAATAATTAATTATAATAAATATATAATATATTATAAACTAAATATATAATCTAATATAAGCTAATATATATAGTATATAATTATAATACTATTAATAATTTATTAATTAGATTACTATATTAGTAAAGATTAGTATTTTAATATTTTAAAATTCTCTAGAATTAATTAAAATTAAATATAATTTTAAAATATAATCTAATTTTAAATAAAGAATATATGTATAAATTTTACTAATACATTATTAAATAATTAATAATTTATATAATAAAACTATAGTTATTTAATAAAAAAAAATATATAATTATATTTAATCTATATTAGTTTATATTAACTAATAAATTATTAATAGTATTCTAATTTTATACTATAAATATTTAGTATATAATATACTATATATTTATTTTAGTTAATTATTAGATAATATATAATAATTAAAAAGTTTTTATAATTAATTCTAATTTACTTTTAAATAAAGTATATACTATTTTTAATACTTATAATTATATATTAAATTATATTTATTTTATATTTATTATTATAATTATTTTTATAAAATACTAATATATAATAATTTTAACAGGAAATTAAAAAGTATTTAGTAAGTATAAATCTATAAAATTTTAAAGTTAAAATTAAAACTTTAGTTTTAATAATAAAAAGTAATATACTAATTAATATAATATAATAATAACTAAAATATTATATAATATAAATATATAAAACTATTTATAATTCTAAAAATTTTTAATTTTAAAAAATCTTACAATAAAGCTTTTAGATAAATTTTATAGTCTTAAGTTATTAGCGGTGCGCTAATATTAGAGTATATATTAACTCTTTTAGTATAGTAGTACTATTTAATAATTTCTACTTATATATTATTATTAGAGAAACCCTTCTATATCGTTTTAAAAGCGCTATCCTATTTACCTTTCTTAAAAAACTTTTTATTTTTTACTTATAGCTTTACCTATAACTTTTATTATACTTTTTCTATTTTATATTTATTGCTAAGCCCCTTATAATATTTATTAATTTTAAATTATTATTAACCTCTTTCTCGTACTTATTACTTTTATTACTTAAAATATATAGTTTATTAGTCTTAAAAATTATAATACTATTACTAAAAAGCTTTTTAAAAAGTATTAGCTTACGCTTACTATAATAATTAGTACGTATATATAATAAAATAATATAATAAATTTACTTTTAATCTTAGGCTATTACTATTACTAGCTCTTTTAATATTATATTCTCTATAAAAGTATACTACTTATTTTTAGCTTTTTAACTTTTAAATATATTTAATTTTAGCTTTTTTAATCTATCTAAATACGTACTATATATAATTTTTTATAAAATACTATCTACCCTATATATATAAATTATTATATAACTTTTACTTTTCTTATTAGGGTTACCTATATTAGTTTAAAAGAGCTTTTTTAGGGCCTTTATATACTGCCTATTATTAACTTTTAATATAATATTTTTTTATTTTTTAAAAATATATTTAAGTTTTATTTATAGCTATATAGTTATACTATATTAGTATAAGATTATAATAAATAGCTATAATAACTTCCTACTCTTCTTATTATAAAACCTTTTTTTTTTAAGTTTTTTAAATTCTACTCTAACTACTTCTTTTTAGATATTTTATTTAGTTATTTTAAGCCTTTTTATAAATTAAAATTTTACTAAATAATTTACCGTAGTACCTTTTTTATAGTTTTTTCTTTTATATTTTATATACTTAATTAATTTTTTTATGCTATAGCACGAGCGCTTAAACTTAATTAATTCTTAAATAGTATTTATAGATTTATTAAATAATTTTTTTAAAAACTACCTATACTATATATTTTAAAAATTTTATTAATTTTATCTACTTCGTAAGTAAAATCCTATACTAATTAAAAAATATTATTATAAATACCTATATTAATTATCTTAGTAAACTTATTCTATTTATTATATTTAAAATTTAGAAAAATTTTAATTTTATAAAATAGTAGTAGTCTATCTATATAATTAAGGACTTATTACTTAATAGAATCTATAATACAGTACGCTAATATAATAAAAGTATATAATAATATATAGATTAGGTATAAGGTAAAATATAATAAAGTAGTAAAGATAAAAATACTAATTTAATTTAAAAAATAGCTTATACGTAATTAGGTAGTAGTGCTAGTAGTAGTTTATATACTACTAGTCTAATTATATATAAATACTTAATTATTACTCTTACCTATTTTACTACTAATTTAATTACCTACTCTTTATTATTATATATAATTATAATAGTCTAATATACGTCTAATTATTTACTTTATTTTTATAATATTACGTACCTACTTAGATCGCGGTAAAAAACCTATTTATAAAATAGTTTTTAGTAAATAGTAGTCTAAAAAAGCTTCTAAAAGTTTTAAGTAACTTAAGAAAATAACTACTAGTAGTAAAAGTATAAAAAATAAAAAATTTATAGATACTACTAGTAGGGATACCCTATAGAAAAAACGCTAATTTAAGCTAGAAAATAGGTTATTATAGTTTTTAATAATAGTTAAATATTAATATTATATAGCTATTACTTTTTATAAAATTAAACGTTATTAGTAAAAAAACCGGCCTACTAATTAAAAAAAATTTCTTTACTTAACTAGTCTGCAAAGTTACTAATATAGAATTTACTAATATAAATTACTAATTTTAATTTTTTATACTATAGGCTATATAATAAGTCTTTAAGGCCTTTTTAATTAGATATTTTAAAGATATAATAACCTATACTATATTATTTACTATATACTAACTATTATAAATTATAATATAAATTATATTTATACTAAAAGAATTACTATTTAGACTAAAAATTTTTACTTAGTACTAAGATACGTAGTAAAGTATAATAGAAATTTTAAGTTTTTAATTTTTTTAGTTTAGTATAAAGTATAGTGTAAATAATAAAGAAACTATATTATAGTTTAAATATAAGTATATTATTTTTTATATTTATATATTAATTAAACAAAAAGTGTGGCTATAGTAGCTTAGGGCAACTAAAAGGGATTTAAAAAATTAAATATAACTATTTATTTTATAAACTATAATAGACTATAATAACTAATTATAATATATACCCTAATTAGAAAACCCTAATCTAAATTTAATAATTTAACTCTAACCTATAGTTTATATAATTTTTATTTAATTCTAATACCTAGTCTATATAACTCTAACCTAACCCTAATCTATACTAGTATTAAAAAAAATAGGTTAGGGGTATAGTTAGGTTAGGATCTTATATAAGCTAACCTAATTCTAATTTAATTTTAACCTATTTACTAGCGTACTTTTATCTTAATTTTCTTATTTAACTTTTATTTTAATATTTTTTTACGTTTATTTATAGGAGCTGTATTAACTTAATATATACTATATTTTTACTTAATATAAATAGATAGAATAGAGATACTATAACTAAAGTCTATTAAAAATAAAATTTTTAGAATTCTGTTATAGCTAGTAGAGTAATAATTTAAACTAATAACTTATTAGGCTATAGTAGTAATAATAGTAGAGTAATAGTTATAAAATAGTAATAGAGTATTTATAAGTTATTATTTTCGATAAAACTATAAATAAAACTATAGGTCGTATACAGCGTATTTAAAATAGTATATATAATTAGTGTAGCGAATAGGTCTCTATATTAAGATCTTAAAAACTAAAATATTTTTTTAATTAAAAGAGTTATAAAAAAACTTTCTATTAGTAAAATATAGAGCTAACTTCGTTCTATATTTTATAAATAGAAAGTTTCTTTTTAAGTGTAATAAATAAAAAGTTATTAACTAACCTATATTACTAAAAAATAGGTCTTTATATTGTACTCTAATCTAAGATATCTCCTTAACTAAAAGAGTTATAAAGAAATCTTCTATTAGTAAAATATAGGACTATCTTAGCTCTATATTATACTAATAGAAAGTTTCTTTATAACTCTTTTAGTTAAAGAGATATTTTAGTTTTTAAGATCCTAATATAGAGACCTATTCGCTAGCCTATATATAATAACTTTTTTTCTTTCCTATAAATATTATATAAAGTTTAAAAATTTTTTATTATTATTATATTTATAATATTAGCGTTTTAGTATTTAATTATTATATTAAGTAACTTATAGCGTATAGTATAGACTTTTACTAATAGTAATAACTAATTAGTAGGCTGGCGAATAAATCTCTACATTAGGATCTTAAAAACTAAAATATCTTTTTAACTAAAACAGTTATAAAGAAACTTTTTATTAATAAATTATAGAGCTAGAATAGCTCTATATTTTACTAATAGAAAGTTTATTTATAACTCTTTTAGTTAAGGAGATATCCTAGATCGGAGTAAAATATAGAGGCCTATTTTTTAGTAATATAGGTTAGTTAATAACCTTTTATTTATTAGACTTAGAGAGAAACTTTCTATTAGTAAAATATAGAATAAAGTTAGCTCTATATTTTACTAATAAAAAGTTTTTTTATAACTCTTTTAATTAAAAAGATATTTTAGTTTTTAAGATCCCGATATAGAGACCTATTCGCCACACTACTAATTAGATTATATTAAAAACTACTCTAACTTTTATCTCTACGTAGTATAGTAGGCTAGTCTATTTAGTAAACTAAATTTTTTAGTTAATATTATTTTTAATTCTAATTTAATTTTAATATATCTCTTTTTACTTAAGCCGGACACTATTCTTAATTTTAATAATACCTATAAAGACTATAGAGTTTAATTTTATCTATATAAAGATATAGTAAAATTTATAAAAAAAATAATAAAAAAAAGAGTTATACTCTCTTATCTAAGGTAGAAAATAATAATAGTAATAGTAATAGTAATAGTAGCTATAGTAATATTTTAATAATAAAAATTTTTTTTTTAAAGTAGTAAAGGGAGTAAAGCTTTAGTAAAAAAAACTTATTAAAATAATTAAAATTATTTAGACGCGGGGATATGCGTATATATAAAAGTAAAATAAATAGTAGATAATAGGTAATAAAAAAAAAGTACGCTATAGCGCTATAAGATAGTTATATAAAAGCTTACTATTAGAGAGTTAGTAATTATTATAAAAAAATTAAAAAATTTTATAGAAAGTACTATATTATATTTTAATACTTTAATTACTATTTATATTAATAAGGTTATAGGTTATTAGCGCTAGTAGAAAAATTATTATAGTTACTATATAAAAAGTTTATTAAAAGTTAGTTAATTACGTAATATAGTAAAAGTTTAAATAGTTAGTTTAGAGTTATATAATATTATAGTAATAACTCTAAGAGAGGGGCTTCTATTTTAATATATTTTAGTTCTTACTATTTATTTATTTATAATAAGTTTCTACTATATATATATTTAATAGTTCTAGAAAATTACTATTAGTTAAATTAACGTTAATAATTATTTGTTAGGCCGATTTGCCTTAAGCCTTTTTTTCCTTAAATATATAGGTTTAAATCCCGTGTCTACTCTTTATTTTTATTTTTTATTCCTTTATTCTTTTTTTTGCGGCTAATACTATACACTATAGCTCCTACAACACTAGTCCCCCGCCTACAGCGCGTTTGTCATTCTCCCCTCTAACTCGGCGACGCCACCCTATCCATATAAGCAGTTATTCGATGCCCCTAACCTTCGCCTCCTCCTCGAGCTGCTTCCAAATTGACGGAATGGTCCATCTGGCGAGGACAATAGGGACGACAATGTCCTTCTCTGCGCACTTCCGCCTCTGCTGATAGAAATCGCACCAGTCGCCTGGCCGTGAACACTTATAGCAGCAGCAGTTCGGTTCCAGCGAATGGATGGAGCGCTATAGCAAGTGTCGGGCCCCGCTATGTTTGTAACCTAGTGGTCATGTTAGGCCTGGAATTACACGACCCTATGGTACCCGCGGAGATATGTTCAGATTAATGATTATTAATGAAGAAATTGATGGCATACCGCTTAGACTGCGGCATCTCGTACGTTACCGGTGCTTGGAGCTTCAAAACCTTGACACAAGCTGCTAACAAGTTCACGGATCACCTCAGCTGAATGTGCCTGTGATTTCCAGCATGCCATAAAAATCTCTCCGCAGGGAACGTCCGCTACATCCGGGAACTCTCCGTTTAGATACTTCTTCTTGACGACGACTGACGATGGTTGGTCGAATTGAAGGAATGATTCGTCCAGGCATGGGAGGGCTACGTACAGGGAAGTCAAAGTACGTTTTGTAAGCGGAGATTGGACGATGACTACGTTAAGACGATGTCTCCGATTAGCGAGTCTGCGTTGACGTTAGTAATGACAGCTAACGAAGAACTTGATGAGATCTGAGGTGATTCTAGGGAGTGTTCCAGCCCTCGGCTCTAAATGACCCTCGAAGCAAGCTAACTAAGTTTGGTTGGTGAACGTTTAGATCACGTGGTTAAGCTCTTCTCTAGCTAGATGCTCTAAGCTAACACCTAATAAAAAGCATAGGCCTCCTACATCTTACCTTACCACTCACAATAAACAACCCGATGTATTGCTTTATATTCTTGGTCCGTGAAAACACACCGCGTAAGCGCACTCTCCTGACTCTTCTCCTGATCCTCCTGGCACCCGATATTATTCCCATCGCCCATACTTGGACAATGTAAAATTCCTGGATCAGTCCCATCAGCCATATACTGGCAGTTGTCTTCGCCGTATAATTTCATGGTAAACGTGCCATGTGGGAAGGGGGGCAAGTCAGCGTCGCGAGGCGCCTTCCAGCGAGTGGGAACGTCGTCAAGGATAGGCTGGCCGCAGCCGTCTGATAAGGAAGGAAAAGTTAGTGTGTTAGGGATAATGCGGAAGGAATAGGAAAGCACATACCTGCTTGAACGCCAACATTGGTCTCGAAGAAAGTCCAGGTAATGTAGTCATCGTCATGAGTTAATAACTTCTGCAAAATAACCGACAGTGCCTTAGTTTTTGGTGGAGGCGGTGGAGGTGGTGGAGCCAAGGTCGATGTTTCGGTCGGCGTTGGTGTCGAGGTACCATGCGCCGTAGAAGACGTAACTTCAGTACCAGTTCCGCTTGAGTCTGTGGTACCTGGTGTGTCTGTTGCTGTACGGGTACCATCGACTGTTGTGCCATTGTCGGTTGAGGTTGGTCCTGGTGTACCACTCACTGTAGTACTGTTATCGGTTCCACTGATCGGCGTG
The DNA here is from genome assembly GCA_030770415.1 of Pleoardoris graminearum. Classification (NCBI taxonomy): domain Eukaryota; kingdom Fungi; phylum Ascomycota; class Dothideomycetes; order Pleosporales; family Didymosphaeriaceae; genus Pleoardoris; species Pleoardoris graminearum. The sequence goes on from JASEKS010000131.1 coordinate 197,598, forward strand.
GTGATGCCTGACTCTATTGAAGAGGAGACATTGGCCGAAATGATTGTGGTAATTGTAGAAAGCGTGGTAGGTGGCGGACCGGTAGTCGTCTCCGTCTGAGTGGCGCTCTCATTTGCGGGCATCGAGGAGAAAGTGGTTGTCTCCGATCCCCAGTCTGGCGGTATGTACGTACCGTAACTCGAACCTGGAGCACTGTAACCTGTACCCGCTGGCCAAGATGTAGGCCAGGATTGCCGCAAACACGCGGGTACTGAGAAAGTACTAGTGACGGAAGCTGTGCCAGTAAGACTACAACCTGATCGAGTGCCGGTCTCAACAGAAGTGATGCATTGACTGCCAGTCGCCCCGGAAGTCGGACAAGATATTCTTGTCAAGGAGTCGGTGACTACCCCTCCTGAGCATGAGCTGACTGTCTTAGTCACTGAGGCAATCTCTGTGAGACTACAACCAGATCGGGTTGAAGTCTGGATGGTTGTCTGGCAATCAGATGCAGACGCAGATGGGCAGACAATTTGCGTTACAGTATCGGTGACTACAGCACCTGAGCAGGAAGAACTAGAAGACGAAGATGTTGTGCTCTTGGTGGGATCTTCCGGATCTTTGTTGTTGTCCTTCGAATCGTCGGGATCCTTGTGGCCGTTTTTCCCATTATCGCTCACCGGAGGACATTTTCCGAGTGGTATAATTATGTTGATTATTGGAACTTTGATCTTCATGCATCCTCCCAGGTGAAAGTCCGGCAACTTAGGAAGGGATATCTGTATATTTGGGACCTTAGGTACGTTGAAGTAGACGACCCAGAAAGCAGCCTCATCGTCATCTCGTTTATCAGAATCGCAGTTGTTCTTGCAGATGCAACCACAATGTATGACAGGGAGGTCAGTTGGCTTGCCGTCAACTTCCGTCCTAAGCCAGAAGTTCTTTTTCCATTCAGAATTGGATGTTGAAATTCCCGAGATAGTAGGATCCGAAGTCAGTGTTGATGTAACCAAGTTCCAGTCCCAAGAGGTCATTGACAGGTAGGAGTCAATCTCTTCGTCAGAATACGAGGTTGTAGGAGCCGGCGGAAGACCGCTGCTTGTTGTTTGCCCTGGTGGAGGTATGATAGTTGGCGTTTGACCAGAGTCCGAGGTTGAAATATCTCCAGTTGTGATGGTGGGCAAGCCATTGGTAAGCGTTTCGGATCCTGTCGTAGGAGGTGGTGGCACCAGTGAAGTGGCGTTTGCCGAGGCGGATGAGTTCGATGTGATAGCAGTTGAATAATTACTGGAAAATGTGGAGATACTGCTTATGTCACTGGTGACGAAGGAAGAAGATGCCATAGTTGTATCAGAGCTGGGCAACTTTGTAGACGAGCCTCCATCGGTGGTACGGAACGGACTGGTCGAAGCATTCAGGGTGCCGAAAGTAGATGAGCTATCAGTGGATATTGTAGATGTATTGAGCGTGGAAGAGATGCTGGTAATAATAGTTGAACCGATGAAAGTGCCATTCCCCGTGCTTGAAGTAATCGTGGAATTTGGAAAGAAGGTAAAAGTTTCGTTGAGGCTTGTAGATACGCTGCTAGGGGTGGAAAACGCCATCGTTGAATTCGTCCATAACGCAGTTGTCAGGCAGGTGTTTGAAGACCCTATGGCAGTACCTGTGGTTACAAGTACTGTTGTGCCTGGAAGTGTAATTGTTCCGCTCTGTGCCGCTGCTTCAATAACGCAGAGCAACAGAATGGGCCCCAGAGATTGAAGCATGATGAAACCCTATAACGGTCACTACCATCTAGGAAGTTATGGGAATATATGAAGGCTAAAATGAGAGCTCTGTAGGCACCACTTTGATCGAGAAGCTTTGTCCCAGAAAAGATGATAGGAAGGGACACATCTCAGATATCCTAGATTTCGCGACACGACAGGTATGCGGCGAAGCGATACCACATTAATTAAAAAGCTTTATCCCAGAAGGATGAAAGGAAGGAATACATCTTAGACATCTAAGATTTTATGATACAACAGGTGTGCGGCGTAGCGATACCACTTAATTAAAAAGCTTTGTCTTAGAAAGGATGACAGGAAGGGACACATCTCAGACATCCTCCACTCCAATTTCGCGGCACGGCAGGTGTGCGGCGCAGCGTCAGACTCCCGCACGAGTCAAGTGAACACATCGACTTCGGCAATCCTGAAAACATTTCCCCCCAAGCGTACATTCCCTGAGTTCAGGATTTGGCCATGAAACCGCTGCGATTTCAGCCATGAGGCGCGGCTTGGGGGCGGACGCCCAGGAGGAAGAGGAACAACAATTTGCCTCCAGTGTCTCTTTTTCTGAATTTGAAATAGTGCAAAGACTACGGAACACGTGTCCACCTTTTCGACCATTATCAAGTAGCGTAAAGGCCCTCATATCTCTCTGCAATGGGGCATGAACCTATGACACAGTTGTCCCTTGAATTGTCATCATGCGTCAGTCTTTCGTTCAGCAGTCAATTATTCTCGTATTTCTCGGACTCCAGACCCCAGTAACCCATGGGTTTCTTAGTTCTGCAGATATAGTCCGTTTCGGTCCTAGCATCGACAATCTATGGTAGGTTATGTCTCTGCCACAGACAAACTCCAGCTAAGGATACTTCAGGTCGCGGGCAGTGCCTTTCATCCGTAGAGGCGACAATGATCCTGAAGCAGGCGAAGATATACCTAACCCGCTGGGAGATTGTGTCGTTCCTTGCAAATTGTCACAGGACACTTATTCCGATGAAAACGTAGCTAAGAGGTCGACACCGTTCCTAAGGGGTTGCGCGAAACAGGATTCTTCCTGTGGCTACATCAGTGGAAATGCTTCCTTGGACTCAAGACCATTAGAGAAGCGTGCTCCACTTCCAGCTTTTGGCGGCCCGAATGATCTCCGTCGCATGACTCAAGCCCAGCTTGGGACGTGGATGATGAACAGGATGCCCGACCCGAGATTCCATGGCCTTCCCCCCAACGTGGACATGATATGGGACGAAAGGGATCGGGCTCAATACATCGACATTAAACTCCGCAAACGAACGCAAAACCAGAAATTCAACGAGTACAAACCATACGCAATACCTACCTCATTTTTCCAGCAGCTGGACGCTAATAACCAGCCCGGTAACTTTGCTTGGGGAACAATAGGGCTAGTAGGCTGCAGTCTGATAGTCATAGTAAAAACACCTACTCCAGCCGACCCAACAGGCGGAGTATACATGGCCCACGTATGGGAGTAAGTTGATGTTCTTCCCAGTATACTTTTGAGTGCTAATGTGGTTCCAGGACACCCGGTTTTATTAACGACGTAGAAGACGGCAGGATCATGACGACTGCGCTACCCAAAGCATACATAGAAAATTTCATGCTGAATGGGTTTCCGCAGCCTTTTAGGGAATGGGCTCCTCCAAATGAACGAGATCACAATACCGCGTTTCAAGAGGGTCTAAACAACCATGGAGCTCAGCTACGAAACGGTTTCGCAATTATCGTGCACCCAGAAGAGTACAATCCTCACACTATCAATGGCGTGCAGACTTACGTGGTCAACCCAGGCCAGCCTCAGCATCCAAACGGCCTTAAAAGATTCCGAGCCGCTGTGGATCAGGCAATGCAGACCAATCATCAAAGTCAAGTTAATTGGCAGCCTGAATATCTCTACCTTCCAGCCCGGGAGGACGAGGTGCGCACGCGGGCTTGGGGTACACCAAGCGGCCGCACACTGTTCGAATACGATCCCAACTTTCAGTTAAACGGCCAGACTGTAAGGATGGGAATGCTTCTGATCGAGGATGGAGGTACGCAGCCCGGGGGGGTGGACGCAAACGGCAACCGCTTGCCAGGTCCAGGTGGGCCATTCTTCTTTCAATTCTAGCAAGGCTGCACTTGTTCGGTTCTGAGACTGAGTGGACGGTTTATGTTTTGCGGAAAGGATAGAGATTTTCGAGAGCTTTTGATGCGCGTGCACTTCGGTGAATATCTTTCCAGATTGTGGTAACTGGTCCGCAGATGAATGAAGATAATCAAGGCTTCCTGATTGATTGATCCTTTCGAACTCCGTAAAAGCCATGTGCAAAAGCCGACAAAGTCGACCTCTTCAGACATACGAAACGTCTGGATCCCGTTTTCGCAGTCCATAACGCTTCTGCTTGCCAGGTAAAGCACCAACATTCTTTTCTGCAGTCCGAGACCGCTTTTTTGCTACAGTTCTCTTCTGTTCGCCGCCGATGACTTTCTCGATCTTAGGCTTGAACAGTTTCGTGGAGTTATATGGATAGTACCCCACAAGGGTGTCAAATGCATCGCGCCTCTTAATGAAATCTTCGTCTGTTTCTGGACCGAATTTCTCCTCAGCCAAGAGCACGATCTTCTGATCTTTACTCGTCCTCATCGCATCCAGTCCGCAAAGAGTGTCAATCGCATTATGAAATGGAAAGAGTCCGAAGGCAACAGACATGCCGGTCCGGTTTCTTGCTCTGACATCAGCGCCTTTGTCGAGAAGGAATTGAACAGCATCGTAGTCAGCTCGGTTTGCGGCATCATATAGTGCTGTGACTTGTTCGCGTGATACCTTGCGACCTACAGGGCCACCATGATATGACACTTCATGCAACCCGTTGATGTCGGCACCCTGATTGAGTAATGCGGCTGCGGCTTCGAAGCGGCCTGTATCCGACTGACGAAGGGCAGTGAGAAATTCTTCCGAGAGCGGCCAGAATTGAGGCCGCGGATCAACAGGTGGAGTAGTCATAGTCTAGCGCGATGTGGTGTGATGGTCGTGTGTTAACAAGGCTTGATGCGAAGAACCGCGACTGAGGATCTCGAAGTTCGTCAGGATTGAGCGTGGTAGCCTGCGGGATGAAGGTGTAATCTCAGAGCAAGGTGTTTCAGGACACATCAGTCTTCAGTCTACAACAAGGCGCCACGTGGAGCTTAGCTGTGCCACATAAGCGTTTAGGTACGCCCGGGCGAGTGCCTGAGCAAGGCGCGGACTTTCGGCGAAAAGTAACACCGACCGGGACGGATCACATGATTATCCCACATGCGACTAAAAAAGAGAGTTCACAGGTAATGGCCATCAGTTTTTGTGACTAATCATGGCTTGCACAGTGGAGGTGAAGGAGGCCTAAAGTCAGCCATAGAGGTCTGCGCTGGCGGCGCCGTTGGCCCACCCGGCCCAGTAACAATCGCATGAATGTTATGCGCGGGAACCATATTCATCACAGCCAGCGGAGAATCGCTAGGGACGATCAGGTCTACCCCATCCACCAATCAGCCAAGGACTATTTGAGCGACAAGATGCAAGACACAGTCTTCCCATCTCAAGGAGGGATTCACCATAACATGTTCTCTACGTCGCTCAAGCTCATATCTAGTGTACTGAAACGTAACATGTACAGCTTGATCGCTCCAGGTTTTCCGATTAATAAGGTTTAAGTACCGGCCTACGATCCGCTAGCGACAATGTGATACTCGTGCGTTTATTAGGTTGACCACCTCTATAACAATCTACTTGATTTCAGTCACATTCTACTCTTGTTTGATACTCGGGCATGCCGACCGTGACAATGATATATTGACAAACTAATAGAGCACCTCTTAAGGAGCCTAAAACACCAAGTTTGACGTGAACTAACCAACTATTAACTGTTCCGCGGCTTCGTTTGTATTAAATGGCAATTTCCGGATTGGGTATGCACGAGGCGGGTCTACGCCTGCGATGGAGAGAGCTGTCGAACCTCTGTTGAGGGCGTGAGACCGCTTGTGTTTTCGCTTTCGCATGGTTGCTAGTTATTCTACGACGTTGCAGAGTTTATATTCATTGACAAAGCCCTCAGTTAGGTATTCAGCGGTTTCCTCACCTTCGACAACCTCCATGTACCATTGCAGCAGGAGGACACATGGGCCTCAGCTGAAAGGTGTGGCGTTTCGTGGCTTATCACATCATTTCCACTTGACTCGTGAGTCCCGCGACTGTACCGAATATATAGACGAGAAGAATCATTTAGTTTCCCAAGGTTATTCCCATTGCAATCCCAATACCATTGCCACTCTTTAATTGCATTTATACCACGGTCTACCATAATGCCGATCGGCCTACGACGTGCGCGAGCCTTTCGTGTCATTCGCAGCAGGCTCTGCGGTTACGATTTCTCCGACAAGCTTAGCTTTGGCGATGTCGTTTACTTACTCTCTGATGATCCTCAACCCCACACATGGCCTGCGGGACTATTCATTGTTCGTAAACGTCGCTGCAACGGCGAGAGGATTATAGTCCATCCAGGCATCTTGCATGAGGTTGTCTCCCTTTTTTCCGCACCTTCATTCCCTAGGGGGTTCGCTATTCTGTAGATCGATCTGCTGACTATCTATGGAAATAACAGATCGAACCTACGGAACTCCGAAGACAGAACTTGCTCCCACGTACATATCGAAGTTATGCATCGCCGTTGCCTTCAATGCCATGCTCCACCGCGGCACGCCAATTGTTAGAATATTTTGCGACAGAACAAGCGGAACAGCAAGCGGAATATCAAGCGCTGTTGGAAATACAGTATAGCCAACAAGCACAACACGAAGCAATCCTGGCAATACGGGACATGGAGCAGGCGCATTTGGCTGGGCTGCAGATGAGTCAGATGCAGAATTCAGGGATGTGGCAGCAGAATTTGGCTACTGCGTCGAATGGAAACATGGTGGAAGATCTGGCGATCGCGAATAGTAGAATTGATGGATGGAGACTAGACCTGTATACGGAGGAGATTATATATAATTATTAAGTCGTCCAGACCATGCATCAACGCTATTGGCGATCAACAACTTGGGTATGCTCTACGCAAAGCAGGGCAAGCTGGGAATAGTCGGAGGAGAAGTATCAGCTCTGGTCACGTGAGGTATGGAAGGAGGTTATAGAAGAATTGTATTGATTGAATATGTGCTGCCATTGTCGGCGGCTGTAGATACTCTTATATGAAACAAGGTTGTACACATGGAGCAACACTGTGTAGTGAAAGCCATGTGTCGAACTACTCGGTACATGTTGGTACCGACACATGTGACCTGCTAGGTCTAATAAGATGCACCAGTGCGTCCTCCGTGTGTTGTTTACTATGACATATGATACCGTTCTCTAATTTAAGATGGGGTTAAACACCCATGTTGTGCTAGGTTAGTCTCTTGTTGCATCCTGTTTAACTGGACTAGATTTGGGACCCCGTTCGGCCTTGGCGACTTATTTAAAATCCCAAGAGTGTGGCAAGGGATGAAGCTGATTTTACTACGTACCGTAACTGGAGATAGGTAGAGCTAATGCCCCAAATATACGGAAACCCTTAATGCACACATCTGCAGAGCCTCGAAGAGATCCACGGGAAGTTTCAGAAGAGTTGGACCCAATCAGTGCGGAGTATGTGTGGTTCAAGCTTGAATGAGTCCAGGATAATTGTCTTTCTTATCATACGTTATGCTTTTTAGTTACCACTATGATGACTTGCATCTCAACCGCTAGTGGTACGAGAACAAATGTGGAGTAGTTTCTCAAACACTTAGCTATCAGCGAATATTATAATTTGCTCCATATTCTAAGCTCTTGAATTATCGTATTACCAAACGCTCAGAATGCGCTCCAATATTTCCTGCTCCAACACGGAGTGGAACGGTAGTCGCCTGTTCGTTCGGTCCGTCCTCCGTTAACCGGGTAAGTAGACGGCCCCACTACCGACGCTTTAACACATTGAGCAAGTTTCTAGAAGGACGGGAAAGATTTATGGTAATACGCGTAGAAAATGCTACGCCCATTGCGTTGCCGTGCCTGGATATACATTTCAAGCATAAAATTAGACGCAATAGAGATGCAGTTCAGCGTTTCGCAATTGTTAGTGCCAAATCAAACAAGCCACTCTCTCGTCGTCTTCCCAGCTCTACGTTTTAAACAAACTATCACATCTATTTTAAACTATTTCCGCGAATCGCGACCCCTGCTACCCCGTAAGCTTAGTGCAGCGATGGACTAGTTTCAAGTAACTAAGCTCGTCTTAATTTACCGCAGCACTATATTCTCTGCCGCGGCTCAATAGCAACCCCATAAAAATCTTCTTCCTACCTCTTTAGCCCCGTTTTTATATGCAAAAGAGCTAATAGGGGGAGGTGTTTATTGGATGCAGAGAATGTTAGTCCGTAGTGCTTAGGTGCGAATAAAGTTATCGGGTGTATAAAGACAGTAAATCCACGCCGAACATGAGCAAAGGAGGGAAGAACAGCCAAGCAATTCCGTCGACTGTTATACTGCCGCTACAATGCTCTTTAGCAAGCTCGCCGCCGTTGGTGCGGCACTAGCCTCTACAGCGCTCGCATAAAACAACAAAAAGCTTAAATAATTTAGTATTAATAAGTTAGGCGCTAAATTCGGCGAGAAGAACTTTACCGGCGTTTATAACAAAGAATATATCTAGTATAACCTTAATACTATTAATTAGTTTATAGTATAGAGTATAAACTATTTCCGGCTAAACTTTTATAAGCTGCCCTATACTAGTTCTCTCTTTATACCACCAGCTAACTACTAAACCTATAGTAATAGAGCGCCTTACGCCTAATAAATTAACTATACCCTTTAACCCGTAATATTTAGGTAACCTAATAAAGTAAGTAAACTATATAACCTTAAAAGACGCGTACGCAATAATCTAATTTTATAATTATAGCTACTTTTATAGCGCTATTATAACTAATATAGCAGGTTTTAAAATATAATAAAAAAATATAGCTACTATATATAAAAATAACGCTTTTATAAACCTGCGGCTTTATATACTATTTTTTAATTTTATATAATCTTAACGTATTAACTGCGTGCCGTAATTTATAATATTAAGTAAATTCTTAACTATACTATAGTCTTAAATCTATTAAGAAAAGAGCTAATTAGAAAAGAATAAATATATATAGATATAATTAGTTTATAATAGAATAAGCTATAAAATTAGGAGAAGAAAAAATTACTAATAGAATACTTATAGTAATTATATATAATAATAATAATAAAATATATTATTATATTTTAATTTTAACTAGTACTGTAGCCTCAGTTTAAAATTTAACTAAATTTATATAGCTAAACTAAAATATAAGCCTATTAAAATTACTAGATTTAAGCTTTATTTAAAATTAAAACTACTAGCGCCCTTAATTATTTTAACTAATATTATAACGTAACTACGCTTTTAAAATATTTATAATATAAAATTTTAATTAGTTTTTATCTACTTTATAAGTCTATTATATTAAACTTTTATTTTTAAAATATTTTATTTTATTTTATAATTAATACTATTCTATAAACTTTTTTTTATAAATATATACTTTATAAAGTAAAATTATTTTATTTATATTTATTACTTTTACTAATCTTAATATTTTAATAATTATTTTAGCTATTTTTAAAAGAAAATTTATAATTTAAAAATTATATATATATATATATACTACGTTACTTATTACTACCTATTTATTTAATATTATATATATATAAATATTAATTTTTTATTATTTTTAAAAGAAATTATATTAAAGTATAAAAGACTTAGTATAATTACTAAAATTTAGTATATAACTTATTATATAATAATTATATTATATTAGTTAAGTATTCTTACTACGTCTACTAAACTTATTATTTAGATTATATTTAAATATAAATTATATAAGTATTTATTTTATAATTATAAAAATTTTTATTAAAAATTTTTAATTATAATATATATTAGAGTTTACTATACGCACTTTTACTATTTTAGTATTATAATAATTTCTATTTCTTTTTTTTAGGGTTATTGCCGTAACGTTACGCAACTCTAGACTAGCTATTTAAACTTTTACTATATTACGTTATTAACGCTAACTCTTAATAAACTTCTTATATAGTAACTATAATAATTTTTTACTATTACTAATAACCTATAATCTTTTTAATAGTAATTAAAGTATTAAAATATAATATAGTATTCCCCGTAGGATCCCTATAGAATTTTTTAATTCTCTTATAATAACTACTAACTCTCTAATAGTAAGCTTTTATACGACTATCTTATAGTACTATAGTATACTCTTTTTTTATTACTTACTACCTACCCTACTTCTACGCGTACGTATATTCCTATACTTAAATAATTTTAACTATTTTAATAAACTTCTTTTACTATAACTATACTTCTTAACTTTACGCTGCTATAAGAAACCTTTTTTTTTTTTTTTAAAATATTATTATTACTACTACTACTACTACTACTACTACTACTACTACTACTACTACTACTACTATTACTACTACTATTACTATTACTACTATTATTACTACTACTACTACTACTACTACCGCCGCCGTTTTCTACTTTAAATAAAAAAGTCTTACCTTTCTTACGCTACTATACTATAAAATTTATTATATTACTATATAATCTAAAATAAATTTTAACGTTCTTATAGATATTATTAAAACTAAGGATTACGTCTATCTTAAGTAAAAAAAGATATATTAGGATTAAATTAGAATTAAAAATAATATTAACTAAAAAATTTAGTTTATTAAATAGGCCAGCCTACTGTACTACGCAGAGATAGGAGTTAGGGTAGCTTTTAATATAATTTAACTAGTTATTACTATTAGTAAAAGTTTATACTATATATTAGAAGTTATTTAGTAGACTAATTATTAAACGCTAAAATACTAATATTATAAATATAATAATAATAATAAAAGATTTTTAGAGTTTAAGTATATAGTATTTATAAAAAAAAAAGCTATTATAATTACTATTTTAAACGCGCTGTATATTAAACGCGCTATATACAGCCTATAGTTTTACCTATAATAAACTATTTCTATTTTATAGTTATTACTCTACCGTTATTATAGCTACTACCTAATAAGTTATTTATTAAGTTATTACTTTACTAGCTATAAAATTTAAAAAATCCTATATTTAATAGGCCCTAAGTTATAGCGTCTTTATGTTTTTACTTACCTCTATATTAAGTAAGGACGTAGCGTATACTAAGTTAATATAGCTCCTACAGATAAATATAAAGAAATAATAACTTCTATTATACTAAATTATTTTAATTTAATAAAATTTATTATAGTAATATACTATTTAAATACTATAATTATAAACAGTCTAAAAATTAAATAAATAATATTTAGTTATTTATTAGTATACTATTAGTATATTTTTACTATTATAAAATATTAATTAACTATTTAGTTATAAAGTTATACTAGTTATAATATACTAATAATTTAATATTATACTATAGTATACTTATAAATAGTTAAAAAGTAATATACTAATTATAAAAGCTTATAAATAATTTTTTATTATTTATATATTATATTTAAAACTAATTAGCTTTTATAGTAATTAGTATAAGTTAAATTATTTTACTTTAATATAATTAGGAATATAATTAATATATATAATAAGTAAAACTATTTAGTACCTAAGTTAATAAATATAATAATTATAGTTATATAAAGTTTTAATAAGTAAATTTAATTTTAGTTTTATAGATCTATTTTAATATATTAATAATAAAGATATATATATACTCCTCTTTTTATAAACTTTTTTTTAATTACTATTATAGTTACTATAGCTAAACGTCTTTATTTAATTAGTATATAAATATTTAGTTTTATAGTTTTATTATTTATATTTAATTTTAGTTATATACTAACTTTTTAAAAATATATATAGAATTTACTACCTTATAGCCTAATAGTAAAAGCGGGTTAATCGTTCTTTTTACTAGTAATAATAAATTATAATAAACTTAAATAGTATTACCTTTTAGTAGATATAAATAGTAAAATTAATTAAGTATAGTAAAAGTAATTTAGCTATTTCTAGTAGTATAATTAATAAAAATATAATAATATATTTTATAAACTTTTAATTTTTTTTAGATTTCTTATATATATATATATTAATTTCTACTACTTTTATTTTATACTATATATATTTTATATATTTTATATAAAAAGTTAGAGTATAGTATAGTTTTAATACTAACTTATATAAAATTTTTTAAAAAAAAAAAATTTAAAATATTTTAAAAATATTATAAACCGTTTTATAAACTTTTAATATTTTTTTAATATTATTTAAATTTATTACTGAATTAGATAATTAGGTATATAATAAAATATAAATATATTATATAAAAGATTTTTATTAAAATAGTCTCTTTAGAATTTTTATAGCTATTTTAGGTAATAAAATATTTAAGATTTAAATAATTAAATTTTTAAAGGTTTATTTTATATAATAAAATTATTATGTATTATTACCTAATTAAGAAGAAAAGTATTAAATATACTATATAATTAAATAATTAACTCTTAACGATACTATATTAAATTTAATTAAAAAAAGTATTATTTACTAAAATAAATATATTATAATTACTTAGTAGTAATAATTATTAAAAGTAAATTAAAAAGGTTATAGACTAGCCGAAAAGTAAAGTAATAGTATAAGAATATATATACTTTTACTATATACACGGGTACGAGGAGACGTATAAAAGAGGAGATAATAAAAGCGTAAACTACTAACTATACTATAGTTAGTAATAGTATATATACTCCTACTAAAAAAAGTTTTAATAAAAAAAAATAAAGTTTAGTAGAGATACTGTATTAAGAGTATACTATATAATAGGTTATAACTATTTTATACATAATACTTTCTTTATAATAGTTTTTACTATTATAAGTTATTATCTTATTATTACAGCAGCTAAAAATTAGTAGCTAATATATACTATAATATATTATATATAATAGGCTAAATCTAAATTTATTAAAGTTTACGTAGTTCTAAATATTTTATATAAAGATTTACCTTATATATAAATTAATATTAGTATAACTATAGAAGAAATTCTAACTAATATTTAGTAAAGAATTACTTAGTAGTTAAATATTTAGTAGTTAAAAAGTAATTAAATTATTTATTAAACTATTATTACTATTAAGGCATACCGTATTATAAATATTATTTATATAAAAGTTTTAAAAGTATTTAAACTACTAGTATTTTAAAGAATAGTAAAACTAAATCTAAAAGCTAAGTAAAATAGATACGTTAAAATATATAATTTAATTATATAGAGCCTTTATAATACCGCTAATTAATACTAAAATAATAAATAAATAAAAAATAATAAAAACTAAATACTATAAATAATAACTAATAAAGAAAATATTACTAAAATTTAAAAAGTTATTTCTTTACGTTTATCTATAGAAGCTATATTAACTTAGTATATATTACGTTTTTACTTAATATAAAAATAAATAAAAGTTAAAAGTACAATAACTAGGGCCTATTAAATATAAGATTTTTTAAATATTATAGCTAGTAAAATAATAATTTAAACTAATAAACTTATTAGGCCGTAATAGTAATAATAGTAGAGTAATAATTATAAAATAATAATAAAATATTTATAAATTATTATTTTAAGTAAAGTAAAACTATAGACTGTATATAGCACGTTTAAAATAGTAAATATAATATTTTTTCTCCCTACAATACCTTCTAAAATATTTTTTTTTAAATTATTATAGCTAAGAGAATTTTAAAACCTACTTTTAGGCGCCTAATAATTACTAACTTTAGCTAAAAATTAATAGTAATCTTAACTTTTACTAAAAATCTAGATAATTAGTAGGGCTATTTTAAAAATTACTTAAAGCTAGAATATTATCGCGAGCTTATAAAAAGGGTAAGTCTTTTTAGAGAACTATTTTTTTTATTAATATTTTTAATTTTAAATTAGTTATCGTACGGCTCTTCATTCTTAAATATATAATAATTCTTAATCTTAATAATATTTACGGCTTATACTTATATAGTAATATAATAGAGCTAATAAAATAATAACTTAAAAGCGCTAATGGCTTATTAAGTAAAATAAAGGATAAAATAGAGGATAATATACGCTTATAAAAAGGTAAAACAAAATTTTTTAAGGCGGCGTAAGAAAAGCGGGCGCATCTTTAATAAAAAAAGTTTATTAAAATAATTAAAATTATTTAAATATAGGGATATACGTACGCGTAAAAGTAAAATTTTAAAATAAATAGTAAGTAGTAAAAGAAGGGTATACTATAGTACTATAAGATAGTTATAAAAACTTACTATTAGGGAAGTTAGTAATTATTATAAAAAGATTAAAAAATTTTATAGAGAGTATTATACTATATTTTAATATTTTAATTACTGTTAAAAAGGTTATAGGTTATTAGAACTAGTAAAAAAGTTATTATAGTTACTATATAAGAAGCTTATTAAGAGTTAGTCGATTACGTAATATAGTAGAAGTTTAAACAGCTAGTCTAAGGTCGCGTAATATTACTATAATAACCCTAGAAAAAAGGAATCTAAGAAGTTATAAAAGTTATTATATAGGCGAAGATAATAAAATTATTTTAAATATTAAGTACTAAGCGTAGAGCACGGAGCGTAAAAGATAAAAAATAAAAAATAATAAAAAAAGTAGCTGTATAAAATTAGTATATTTAAAAATATAAAAACTTATAAAAAATAAAAAGTAATACGTAATAAGTAATTGTATTTAAAGTATTACGAGTTAATAGACGGCGTAGTTAGTTATATTTTTATAATTTTAAAAGTAACTATTAAATAGCTACTAGAGCTAAGCTTTTAGTAATTATATAACTAACTTACTAATAATAAAGGAATAGTTTAATAAAAAGGTTAATAATAACTAAATAAATAAGTGTCGGCCGTCTTAGTAGTATTTAATAATTTTATTATAATTTATTAGTATATATTATAATTTATACTAAGTAGGTATTTATAAAAAAAATTAATAAATTTATAGTTTAAATTTTACTACCTAAAATATTTTATTACTAATTTTAATAAAGTGCTTTTATAACTATAGATTTAAAAAGTACGTTTCTAATAGTATAAAATAAATAAAGTATATATATAAACTTATACTAGATATTATAAAAAATATTATAAAGTATATACTATAATATCTTATAAATTATTTAATATATTAAGTATAAAAGATTATATATATATTTATTCTTTTTTAAAACTTTTTTTAGTTACCTATATAGTTACTATAGCTACACTCTTTTATTTAATTAATATATAAATATATATAGGCTTATATTAAATATTATACAAAATACTATAAAGAATTTTATTTTTAAATAAGTTTTTTATATTAAGACTACTTTAGTATTAAGAAAAGTCTTTTATCTATTAAGTAAATTAATAACTAATTCTTTAATTTCTAACTAATATATATAGGCTAGTTTAATTAACGTATTTCGCGAACTTTATAAAGCCGCGGTACAATATAATAATAAGAACTTAATAAATACTAAATAGCTTAATATAATACTAATAAGGCTATATATAAATAGTATAAATTTTAAACTCTTAAAAGTTATACTCCTTTCTTTTAGTAAGGGTAAAGTATTTTATTAAATATAATAACGCTTTGCTTATACTCTAATTATATATTTATAAATTAGTAACTACTTATAATTATTTTTAAAATTATTAGTAATTACAGCTTATAATTATATATAACGTAGTTGGCCTAGGGGGTTACTAAGTATATAAATTTTAGAATTAAAGGAAGTTATTAAACTGTTACCTAGAGTTTATATAACTAAATATCTAGTTTTTAAGCTAGTAAGTCTAATTATCTATCTTACACTCTATACTCTATTATTAACTTCTACTTTAAAAAGTTATATTTTACTATATTATAATTTTTATAGGTTTTTTTTATTTTTTAAAACGTCTATTAGTGTGCTAATTTTAAATAGATTATTAATTTACCGCCTATTATATTAACTACTTTTAGTAGCAGCGACACTCTAAATTAATATAAAATTTAAAATTAATTAAAACTATCTACCTATATATAGCTTATTAATAAGTTTTATACTAATCTACGTATACGCGACCTTTTAGCGGAGAATAGTTTTTTTAAATATATTATTCTTAGCTATTTTAAAACCCTTTTTAGTATATTATTTTATATAAATAAATTTTAGGCTAATAGAATAAAAGCTTTATAAAAGTAGGTAGTTAATAAAAAAAACTAGAAAATTTAACGTTGTTAATAAAACTAGAGGTAATAGAGTAACTTTAGGCTTAGGCTAATAAGATAAAATAGATTTATTAGTACGCTTATAAGATTTAGGATAAAAAAAAGAAGAACTAAATATAAATTTTAGGGCTTACTAGGGCGCGTAGTATTAGGTAAGTATATACTTTTATTTTTATTTAGTAAGTATTACTAACCAAGTAATAGGTACTACAGGCGGCATAGGTATTAAAAATAATAAATATAATTCTTTTTTCTTATTTTATAAGACTACTAAATAAGCTAGATATATATATAACTTACTTTACTAGTAGGCCTTTAGGTAGTATTATTATTTTAGTAGAAAGTTTAATAGGTAATATAGAGACTTAGCGTAGAATTAAATAAAAAAATATTACTTTAAATTACGTAATAAGTCTATAATAATATTATTAGTTTATAATATTAGTAGGTAGGATAAAACACAATAAAAATAAAATATAAAAGAATAAATAAGCCTTTTATACTCCTGCTCGGGAGTAATATATAGGCTAATTAAATAACTTATAATAAAATTTAATTTGTTATTTAATTAGAATTAATTACTTTTTAATTTAGGAATAGTCTATTTCTATTTAAGTATAGATTATAACGCTACTAGCCTATTTAAGTAGTTAATTAGCCTATTTAAGTAATAAAGTAAACTTAATAAAATTAAGTCTAAAATCTAATACTCTAATTAATTAAATAGTAGATTAAAGTAAGAGAAAATAAAATTTAAACTTATAATTTATAATAGTACTATTATAGGTAGTTAAATATATTATATATTAAATTATATATTCTCTTTCTACTATAAAGAATATTGTAAAGTATATATTATTTATAAAATAAATAGTCTAATAGTAAGCCTATATTAAACAATAAATATATTTTATTTAGATAATTTAAATTTTATATATAGGTTTATTTTTTATCTAAATAAATCCCTAATCTTAATATTTTATTATTAAATAATTTTTTTACTATTATTTTTCTTTTTTTTATTTTACTTCTACCCCTTTATCTTTACACGAGAGTGAATAAAAAAAATTAATTAAAAATATATATCTTTTTTAAATTAATATAACTTTTTAACTAATCGGCCTAAAAATATAGAAAAAATAATATTTTAAAGAAAGAGTCTAGTATATTTAGTTTACCTATTTAGAGACTACTTACTAAGAGTTTTAGAGGTAAAAGAAATTAGTAAATATAAAAAATTTTAGGGCTTTACTTTATACTATTATAACTTTTTATTTAAGCTATATATTCAGCTTATTTTTATATAGATAATAATATACACTATATTTAATTAGTGTTTAAAATACTTTTATATATTAATATATTAATTATATAATTATTAATATTAGTAAGATTTTTAAATTTTTAATAATAAACTAGTAAATAATATATTACTAGTATTTAGTATAGTATTACTAAGCTTTTATAAATATTTTATAATAGCTAGAAAGTAATAAATTATAATTATAAAAACGTTTTATAATATTTTATAGTATACTATTATAATAACTATTTTAATAATTTTTATATATTTATTATAACTAAAGTATTTCTACTTTAAATAGAAGCGTGCTTATATAATAAAAGATATATAGTTTATACTACAGAGTTTTAGCTAAATAATAATTTATTTTTTTACTCTTATAAATAATATATACTTAATTTATTTTATATATTATACTATATTACTACTCTACCCTAATATATATTTATATATTAATTAAATAAAAAGTGTAGCTGTAGTGACTCGGGGCAACTAAAAGGGGTGTTAAAAAAGAAGAAGTATGTATATATCTTTATATCTCTACCCTAATTTCTAATATTTAAATTACTCTTTTATCTTTTAGGAGTAATTTAGTATAATATAGCTTTAAAAAAGTTTTATTACTTTATTACGCATAATACGTTAGTTTTATAAAATACTAGAATTATTAAGAAACTTAAAAAAAATTTTACATCTCTTTTTAGGATTTCTAATATTTAGATTTTTTAAAAATTTTATATAAGTTATAGAGACGCCTCTATTAAACCTATTAAAATATAAATAGGTAAAAATAGTTACTAATTATTATAGTTAAACGCTTTTATTTTAATTAGGACTTTTTATATTTACTAATTTTAAGAATATATGCGCTTAGCTCTAATAAGTTAAAAATAAAAAAAATAAATTAATTACTTAATATTTACTATTATTTTAACGTAGGCAACTAAACTATAATTATAAAATATTTAATTATACTATAAAATTATACTATTTTAGTTTTTATTTTTAGCTATATACCTACTAACACGAAAGGCCTTTTATATTTATAAAAAAAGGGTAGATATAATTTTAATCTTTAAAAAAATAATTAAAAATACTATTTTTATTAATCGTTAACCTATTTTCTAGTAGAGATTTTAAAGATTAAATTTATTATTATTTATATTAATAATCTTCTTTAAACTACCTAAAAGGCTAAAGTTATTTTAAAATTTAGTACTAATCTACTATAAAAAAAGACTTAAAACTTTTTAAAGGTTAAGATACTAAACGCCCTTAACAGACCGCTTTAATAGTCTAATAAGGCCAAAATTAATTTTAAATAAACTATTTAGCTACTTAAGTAGTCTTTTATAAAACCTTTAAATTATATTTATCCTCTTTAAAAGGAACTAAATATACTTAAAACTAGTAAGGAATTTTAATAGATTTAAAGATTAATAAACTACTTATATAAAGATTTTTAGACTAGACTATAGATTTTAAAAAAATAATAGATTAATAGTATTACTAAAGTAAAAAAAAAGGCTAATTTTTTTTAGTTAATATAAAAGACGACTAATTTTAATAATTTTAAAATATAAGGGCCCTAGAAAAATATATAAAATATAAAAAAATTTACTAAATTTTAAAAATATTTTAGGTAAAATAATATATATAGTTAAGCGCTAACTAGTCTAATAAACTATTAATTAATATAAAGTCTTTTACTAGTACGCTAATATATTATTATTATAATAAAAAGGGCTACTATAGTTTTAACTACTAGTATAAAAATAGACTAGTAGTTTCTAGATTTAAACAAATAATTAATAAGACTGCGTTATTTACTTAGATAGATAAAAGAAAAAGGTAAAAATAATTATAATATTTATTAACTAAATTAACACTATTATAAGTTATTTATTAAAAATATTTAAGGCTAAGTATATTAGTAGTTTATTTAACTAGTTATATAACTAACCTAAGAGGATAGTTACCCTAAAGGCTAGAGTTATAAGTAAAGACTATATTAAAGTTTTAGTAAATCTAAAGTTTAATTTAAATTTTATAAGTACTAAACTAGTAAAAGAGATAGGCTTAGAAGTAATTACTCTTAATAAATTATTAGTATAAGTAGTAAATAGTTTTAATATAACTCTTTATAGTATTATAGTAGTTAAAATAAATCTAACTAACTTATATAATTAAAACTAAATTTAGTTAGTCCTATTTATAGTTATAAATCTCTCTTAATATAAAATTTCTTTAAACTTATTTTACTTTAACTAAGAGAATTTAAAAATAAATATTACTACTTAAAGAGTTCTCTTTAAAAGTAACTTTAAGAAGAATAATACTTTTATTATAAAAATTACCCCTAAGAGCTTAGAGGAGTTTAAGTATATTATATATAATTTAAGTACTTAAGTATATATATACCTAATAGGCTTAATAAAAATTCTAATCTAAAATAGACTAAATAGGTATAAGAAATATTTTATACTACTTAGGTATTTTAATTTTTTAAATCTAGTCTTAAATAAAGACTTTAAGATGTTTATAAACTATAAATTAAATAATCTAAAAATTAATTTTAAGTCTAGTACTAATCTTTTATATTATTTTATATATAATTTTTTTAGTTACTAAACTAGAGGTTCTTAAAAAGTATATAAAAAAATATCTGAAACGTAGATAAATTTAATAATTAAAATTTTTTACTAGAGCCTCTATTCTCTTTATAAAAAAGAAAAGTAGTAATTTTAAACTATATAAAAACTATAGAGGCCTTAATAAGATTATAATTAAAAATTATTATATTCTTTTACTAATTATAAAGTTACTAGACTATTTTATAAAAATATAGATTATAGTAAGTATAATTTATAAAAAGATTACTATTATATTTATATATTAATTAAATAAATAGTGTAGCTATAGTAGCTTAGAGTAACTAAAAGGGGTTTTAAAAAAAAGAAGTATATATATACCTTTATTACTATTATATTTATATTATAAAAAATAATAAGTAAAAGACTATATTTTATATAAGATATAACTATTCTAAGTATATAGTTATACTATTTAGCTTAATAAATATATCTACGTAGTTCTATTAGCGTATATTATAAATATTAATTAAATTAGTTAATATAGGCGGCGTGGCACAGTGGGTATATATCTAAAAATACTAAGATTTCTTAAATTTTTAAGGTCTTCTTACGTATTAGGGGTTTAATTTCTTTTACAGCGTTCTTTAAGCGCGCCTACTTTACTAGTAAAAAGTAGAGTTTTTAAAAGTACGGGACACCGCTAAGGAATTAATATAAAACTATAGGGAAGCTAAAATCCCTATATAAAATACGTTATATTCTTAAGTATATTTTACTATTTAAAGTTAGATAAGATAAAAAATCTATTCCTAAATAGGACTAGTGTGGCGAACTAGGCCTAATTAGGTAATAGACTAGTAATTTAATATAACTTTATTTAGTAATATATATATTAATTTAGAAATTAAAGAGCTAGTTATTAGTTCACTTAAAAGATAAAGCACTTTTCTTAAATAGTTAGGTAGCCTTAATTAAAGGCTTATTTTAGAAAGAAAAAAAAGTTAATATAATTTATATTATATATTTTAATAATATACTTATCTTCTTAATTACTAAAAAAGAATATAAGTATTATATAAAAGAGGTATTATAGTGTTTATATAAAATAAAGTTTTACTTAAATCTAAAAAAGTAATTTTAGTATACTATATTTATAAAATATTTTAGTTTTATTATTTTATTTAAAAGTCTTTTAATAGACCTAACTAGGGTTAAGATAATTTAAAATTAGTTTAAATTTAATTATATACGTAATATTTACGTCTTTATTAGGTTTATAAACTATTTTTTTTTTAATTAGCTCTATTACTTACTAAATTAACTTAAAAGGTGCTAGGGATTATTAAAAGTGGGCTAGTTATAAAAAGAGAAGAAAGTATTTATATAAATATAAGTAACGCTAGTAAAAAAGCTTCTAAAATATTTTAAAAATTTTTTTTAAAGTACTAATACTATTATACTTTAGATATAAAAAATAAACTTAAATTAAATTAAATATTATTAATAAAGCTATTAGTACTATTTTAAGCTTATTAGTTTTTAAAGGAGATAGATTATTTTAGTAGTACTTAATTAACTTTTAATAAAAAAAATATTAGGTAGCACGTAGTACTATTATAATATATATAATAAAATATTTTTTACTATTATAAAAAGTATTAAGTACTAAAAATAATACCTATAGAGTATTTATTTTAAAATTTTTATAGATTATAATAATCTATAATAGTTTATATATATTATATAAAGAGAGGTAGAGTATAGTACTAAGATACTAGTCTAAAAAAGGTATAAGCTAAAAAAAGTTATTTTTTTTAATACAGTTATAAAAATAAGCGTGTATAAAAATTTTAAAAAAATTTTTTATTTTAGGTTACTGTAGGCTTATATATATAAAAACCTTATTACTTTATTAAATATAGTTATACCTATTTCTTTTTAAGTATAATTTTAACGTATTTTATAGAATAGAGTTAATAAATTTAACTAATATCCTATCTTATTGCCCTATTTATATACTAAAGTCTAAAATAGTTAAGTATAAATATAATATAGTTTTTATAAAATCTATAATAGAGTTATTATAATTTTTTACTATAAAGGTTAACGGGGTTATAGTTTTTATAATAATAACTTATATATAAATAAACTATAAACGTAACTAAAAACTTATAAAGGAAATTTAAAACTTTAGACTATATAATTAGCCTAAAAAGGAAATAACTACTTTAGAGTACCTGTTAGACTTAAAAAATAAAAAGTTATATTTATCTAAATAAAGGTATACATATACTCCTCCTTTTTTAAAACCCCTATTAGTTGCCCCGAGTTACCACAGCCACACTATTTATTTAATTAATATATAAATATATATATTTATCTAAAGATAGTAATAATAATTTATAATTAAATAATATAGGGGATACTAAGTTAAGGCTAATAGAGCTAATACGGTCTTATATACTTAAAAATAAAGTAACAGTAATTATAATATACTATAATAGTTTTTTTTTAAAAGTATTTTAGTATAAAATAAACCCTTAAGCACGTATACTATAAATATATATAAATAGATATATTTAAAAATATTACTAATTATATTTATAACTATAAGCGCTACTAGCGCGATAATTTATAAATATATAAATTATATAGTTTTCTTTATTTACTTTCTATTTTTAATAAACTATAGTAATATATATAAAGGTATATACGTACTCCTTCTTTTTTAAAACCCCTTTTAGTCGCCTACACAGCCACTATAGCTATACCCTTTTATTTAATTAATATATAAATATATATATAGTAATATATAACTATAGAGTTTATTATAGACTAATTCTTTAGTTATTTTATTAAAATTATATATAATATAATTTTTATAATTATAGACTATTTCTCTAATATAATTTATTATATACTTATAAAAATAAATTAAAATAGTATTAATTTAGCCTAGTTTTATATTTATAAAGTTATACGATTTTATAAAAACCTAAAAATAGTAATATCTAATAAAAACCTACTTATATAAATAAAATATAAAAATACTTTTTATAACTATTTAAACTTAAAATAAATTTTATCGTTTATTTTCTATCTATAAATAGATAAGTAGATAAAATAGTATAATAAAGCTTTTAAATAATATTTTTATATCTTTTATTATTTAAAGTAAAATAATTAGGTATTATAGATTTCTTATATAGAATTTATTTATAATAATAGTTAGTATTTTATTACTAGGTATATACTTTTTTAAATCTATTATAAATATAGTCTAAAAGAGCTAAATTAGCCCTTATAGGCGCTAGATTAGAGAAAAGGCCTTTAAGCTTTCTACTTAGCCTTTAAACTTATTAATATTTATAATAAAGCTAAATAAAAACTAAAGGTAGTATAAAAGTATTACAAAGCGTTTTAAAATAAAAAATATATTTTACTAAATTTAAAAGTAGGGAGTAAGGTTTAGATTTTAAATTATTTTATATAATTTATAAAACTAAGTAAAAAAATTAACTAAAAATAGTTAGGTTTTAATATAGTAGTTAAGTATATAAATAGTTTATCTATTATATATAAAATTAGACTTATAAGTCTAAAATAAATTTATTTAGTTTTTTATTTTTTTTATTTAAATTATATAAACCCTAAAGTATACTACTATATAAGTATAAATTAATAATTAATATATTACACTAATTTAATAATTATATATATAATATAAAATATATTATAAACTATAAATATAATAAGTCTAGTTAAGAAAAATACTTTATTAAATAAAAAAACTATTTAGATTAAAAAAATACTTAAGAACTAAGAGTCTTAATTAGCGTAAAAGCGTAAAAAAAAATTAAAAAAAAATTTAAAAAGATATTAAAAAAATTTAGAATAACTCTAATAAACTAAATAATATAAGAGTAAAATAAATTTTTTATAAAGAGTAATAATCTATCTAAAAGTATATTAGTATAATAAGACTAGGGCCGAGTTTCTAAAAGGGGGAGAATAGTTTATAATAATTTTATATAGACTTTAAAAGAGTTAGAAAATTTACTTTTTTTTTATAGTTATAAGAACTAAATTAGTTTAAAAGGGCTTTTAGCGTAAATTAATAGTTTATTTTAAACTACTTTTAAATTATATTTTTTATTTAAAATAAAATTATTATTTTTTATTTTTATAGTTTTATATATATGTTTTATAGAGAGTTTAGTAACGTAAATAGCCTTATTAAAAATTAAAGTAGATTAATAATATAATAAAAAAATTATAAAAGATATATACGTATATAATAATAAAATAAAATACTCTATTTAGTTACTTTTAGCTACTACAGCCATACTATTTATTTAATTAGTATATAAATATATATATAAAATAAGAATTATAATTATTAAATATTTGCACTATCTAGACTAAATTACTATATTAAGAGCCAATAGGCTATATTTATTATTAAAGGGTTTTTAAACTCTCTATATAAAGAAAAAGAAACTTAAAAAATTATAAACTTATTTAACTATTTACTAAAAATATTATAATAGTAATAGTTTTTACTATTTACTTCTAAATATAGTTACTAAAAAATATAATTAATTAATAGGTATAACTAATAATAAAGTAGGTTATACTATTTTTAGTATAATAATTAGTATTAAAGTAAATATTAAAATATATAATTTTTTTATACTTATTACTATTAATAAAAATAGGATTTAAACTATTAGAACTAAAAGTTTAATAAGTATAATACTTATAATAGTAAAAAGAAGTTAATAAAAAAAATATAGTAAAAGTCTAAATTTAAGTTTAAAACTAAGTAGTATAATTAGTAGTTTAATAGTTCTATTTAATTTTTAAGCTAGTTAGAACTATTATATAGGAAGTACTAAACTTTTAAAAGGTATATTAGTAATTAAGTATATTAAAAAGTACTAAATAAGTTTAAGTAACGCTATTATACTACTATAAAGAATACTTACGCCTCTTTTACTTTTTTTAAAACTTATTTAAAATTTATTAGAATTATTATTAACCTCTATACCCTTTTACTTTTTTTAAAAACTAAATTAAACTAATTATATCTATAAAAGAGGATACCGGACTTAGTATACTTATTAATAAAATAAAAATTACTGTTATAGGTATAAAATTTTTTAAAAAATCTAATATTACTATTATATAATAATAAGTACTAATTTACTTTAAACTTTTATAAACTATTTATTTATATTTTTAAATCTACTATAATTTACTTATAAATATCTTTAACCTTTTTATAAGCCTTTTTTTTATTATTCTAGATTTTTTTACGTATTTTAGTTATATTAAAAAGCGTAAAAATAATAGGCTTAGTTATATACTATAATTAGCCTTTTTTAAAAACTATAAAATACTTAATATAACGTAAATTTGTAATCTAATACTTATATTTTATAAATTAGGCTTTATATATTATATAGCGTTCCTTATATGCCTTTTAGCCTAAAATAAATTATTTATTTTTATTATCTTTTATAGTCTTACTAATAGCAGTTTTTAGCTATTTAAAGTAGTAAAGTTAGTTATATAAAAACTAAATAGTATAATTAGTACTAAATAGTGTCTAATAGTACTAAATTAGTATTTACTATATAATAAGTATTTTTTTTAAAATAAGGGTGGTAAGTTTTAGTCTAGTAGCCTTTATAGATAAATAATTTTTATTTATTTTTATTAGGTTTTATTAAATACTAGTACTTTTAGTTTAAAATACTATATTTTACTATTATTCTAATATAGCTAACGTAAGGTAACTTAATTTACTATTTATTTTTTTAAATTAACTAAATATAGAAGTTCTTAAGTATTTTATATTTAAAAAGTATTATATTATTATAAACTAAAACTTAATAGTACGAGTAAAAATTTAATATATAAAAACTAATTAGGTATTAGTATAGCTATATAATATAATTAGCTCTAAATTTTACTACTTTACGCCTTATATAAAATACTTACTTTTAAGAAATATTATTAAGTTTAAAATAAAAAATAGCAGTAAAGGTCTCTAAAATCTAATAGTATAGGTAAAGGCCCTAAGATACTAGCGCTAATAAAATAATATTATTAATTAGTTTATTACGTAATTAACTAAATCTAATAAAAATAGTAAAAAATAAATATTACTAAATACTACTAAATAGTAATCTATAAAAAAAGGTCTTAAAAAATACTTAATTTTATTATTTAATATTATTATAATAATATAGTCTAAAAAGCGCTAAATAGGTATATATAGGCTATATATACTTATATTATTTACTTTTAGGCTAAGAGCGGTCCTAAAAGGGGGATAATATTATAATTTAAATATTTTTACTCTAGATAGGAGCGTATTTATATAATAAAGAATATATAGTTTACGCTATAAGACTTTAGTTAGGTAGTAATTTATTTTTCTACTTTTATAAATAATATATATCTAATTATATTTTATATATTATACTATATTACTACTCTATTTTAATTTTTAATAATATTTTAAATATAATTCTATATCTAAATTAGTTATTTTATTTTTATTTAGTTTTAATTTTATATAATTTTATATATTTTATATATACACTAAATTAGTGTATTAGACTAGAAAAAAAATTTATTATTTTTAAAGTAGTTTAAAACGTTTATTATTTAATAAAATAGAGAGTTATACTATTAAAATTACTAATACTATATTAATATTACTATGAAGTTTATAATTATAATATAATATAAGAATATATATATATTATAATATTATTAAATTAAAAAAATAACTAAAAAATTAATAATATTACTAATCCTTTTCTTTTAGTTTAGTGTAGGGTATAAGGATTCTATTTACATAGTTTTTACTAGTATAAAAAATAAAAGAATTATATATTTTAATATATATAAAATTACATTTACCTTCTAACTAGATAGTATCCTAAACTTAAAATATTAAAGCGTAACTAATAAAATAATTAATATAATTAATAATTAAAAAAATAAAACTATACTATAGAAATATATAAAAAGTAATATATTTTAATATATTAAAATAACTTACTTTATAATTAGCTAATAACTATTTTTTTTTATTATCTTTTTTTTCTAAAATACTTCTTTCTAATCTCTCCCCTTTAAATTAATAATTAATTAGAATATATTATTGTTCTTTAAATTTATATTTTTAATATTTTTAATATTCCTTTAAGCGTATTTTAATATTTTTTTAGTATTATCTTTATTAATTATAGGTTTTTTTTACTTATATTAATATTATTATACTTTTCTTCTAAAACTCTTTATAAGGATTTTATAAAAATATTTAGACTATTTTTTAATAATTTTCTTTTATTTTCTTTTATAGTGCTTTTAATTAAGTCTCTATTAATAATTCTCTTTTTTTTTAATATTATTTTAAAAACTACTTACACACGGCCTCGTTATATATAAACTATTTAGTATTTATTAAGTTTTTATTATTACGGTATACCGCGGCTTTATAAAACTTATAAAGTATATTAATTAATTATTTTAAAAACTTTACTACTTTTAACTTTAAATATATTATTATTATTCTTTTTTTATTATTAATATATTAAATAGTATTAAAAACACTATTAAAAGAAAATTACTTCTAAATTTAAATTTTATTATATTTAGTACTATTTTAAGAAAATAAAAATCTATATTTATAAAATTAATTAAATATTATTATATACTATAATATTAATAATATATTACGTAATTAGTAATTATATAAGTAAAATTTATATTTTTACTTATTATATAAATTTATTATTATATAATAAATTCTTATTAAAAATTAGATTACGTAAGCTTTTTTATTTTAAAAAAATAAGTCTTTTATATTAGGGCTACCTAACTATTTAAAGAAAGTACTTTACTTTCTAAATAAACTAGAACCAGTTCTTTACTTTCTAACTAGATTATTATATTACTAAATAGTTAAACTAAACTACTAATTTATTATCTAATTAGGACTAGTTTACCACGCTAGGCCTATTTAGGTATAGATTTTTATCTTATCTAACTTTAGATAGTAATTTTTAGCCTAAATACCTCGCCTATACCTTTAGATATTATATAGTATATTTTATATAAAGATTTTAGCTTTTTATAGTTTTATATTAATTTTTTAGTAGTATCCTACACTTTTAAAAACTTTACTTTTTACTAGTAAAGTAGGCGCATTTAAAGAGAATTATTATAATAAAAGAAATTAAACCTCTAATATAAGAAATAATAATAAAAATTTAAAGAATTTTTATAAATTTAAATATTTTTAGGTACTTACCTACTATACTACCCTACTATTACGTAATCTATTATATAATATTATATAAAAAGAGATAATGTGTAGCGTTAAGACACTAGTCTAAAAAGAATATAAGCTAAAAAAAATTATTCTTCTAAATATAGTTAAAAAATATATAACCTATACTAAATCTAAAAAAGAGTATAGTTAAAATTTTAGTTAAATATATTTACTAACTAAAAAGTTATAGTAGCTTAAAGAATACACTAAAAAAAAATTTTTATTTATATAATATTAATTTATTATATATACTTAATAAGTACTAACTAAAATCTATATATAATTTTTTATAATTATTTTCTTAATATAGTATTATTAACGTATTTTTAGGTCTATTATTTAATTTTATATTAATTTTTAAAAATACTATTTTTTTAATTAGTTAATTTTTTATTTACTCCTTTATAAATTTATAATTACTAAGGCGAAGTAATATTATAAACCTCTAATTATAACTATTATAACTAATATAATAGTAAATTTTTATTTTTGTTTAACTATAATACACGTATAAGAGTTATTTAATAAAACTAAAATTTAATTACTTTTTTACTTTAACTCTTTTAAAAAATATAATTATAGGCTACGCTACTATCTTAAACTAAAATATTTAATTATTATATTTATTTAATATTATTGTTATTAAGCTCTACTACTTAATAGACGTTTTATTTTAGTAAGGTTTACTAGTTGTATTATACTTTAATATTAAGTAGTAGAACCCTAGTTTTCTAAAAACTATTTTATTACTTACTTATTTTATAAAGTAATAAGATTTATTTATTTTATTATTATTTTTTTACGTTTATTTATAGGAGTTATATTAATTTAGTATATACTACGTCCTTACTTAATATAGAAATAAATAAAAATAAAAACACTATAATCTAGGGCCTATAAAATATAAAATATTTTAAATTTTATAGCTAGTAGAGTAATAACTTAACTAATAACTTATTAGACTATAGTAGTAATAATAGTACGTAAGTAAAACTATAAGTAAAACTATAAGTAAAATTATAAATAAAATTATAAATAAAACTATAAGCTATATATAGCGCGTTTAAATTATATTTTTCTCTTTCTCTTATACTATATAATACCTTCTAAAATATCTTTTGTTTTTTTTTTAATTATTATAGCTAAGATAACTTTAAAGCCCGCTTTTACGTATTTAATAATTATAACTACTAATTTTAACTAAAAATTAATAATAATCTTAACTTTTACTAAGAATTTAGATAATAAGTAGGACTATATTAAAAACTACCTAAAATATTATTATAAGTTTATAAAAAAGACTAGTCTTCTTAAAGAACTAGATTTTTTAAAAGACTAGCTTTTTTTAATATTTTTAATTTTAGGTTAGCTACTATACAACTCTTTATTCTTAAATATAAAGTAATTTTTAACCTTAATAATAATCCTAAAAATAGCTTATTCTTATATAGTAATATAATAGAACTAATAAAGTAATAGCTTAAAAGTACTAAAAGCTTATTAAGTAAAATAAAGAATAATATATACTTAAAAATAAGTAAAGAGGAGTTTTTTAAAGTAGTATAAAAAAAGCGGACACAGCTCAAAAAAAAAAAAGTTTTTAAAAATAGTTTAAATTATTTATATATACGCGTAGGAGTAGGGCTTTAAAGTAGATAGTAAATAGTAAAAGAGTATACTATAGTGCTATAAGATAGTTATATAATAACTTAGTATTATAATGTTAATTATTATTATAAAAAAATTAGAATATATATAGAAAATACTATATTATATTTTAATATTTTAATTACTATTGCTTTAAAAAGACTATAAATTATAAGTACTAGTAGAAAAGTTATTATAATTATTATATAAAAAGTTTATTAAAATAAGTCGGCGTTAATTACGTTATATAGTAGAAGTTTAAATAGTTAGCCTAAAAATATGTAATATTATAGTAATAACTCTAAAAAAGGGTTACCTTATTATTATAAAATATATATAAGTAGAATTAGTATTTATATATTTTAATATAAAGGCTATAAAAAGTTATTAAATATATTTTAATTAAATAGTTATAGTTTTTAGATATATTAATTAGTTACTTAAGCTTTTATAGCCTAAGTTATAAGTATTTATAAATAATAGTTTTACTTATATTACTTTTATAGTTTTTATAAGTAATTATACTAGTAGCTATTTTAAATTTAATTAACCTAAAACTTTTACTACTTATTTATTTTTATTTTTACTATAAAATAGTTTACTAGTTAAAATTACTATATAAAACTAACTAATAATTAAACTTTTAAATATAATTATTTTAATTTAATATAATAATACTATATATTTTTCTATTATTAGTATTTAAGGCTTTAGGATTAATTTATTTAATATATATTATTATAAAAGGTATTCGTATTTTAGACTATAATAAATAGACTAAATAATATATAATAATAAAATAAAAATTTAAAATTATTTTTCTTTATAAAAGTAAATAGTATAAATTTATTTAGTCCTAAAAGTCTATATTAAAAATATTATTTTACAAACTATATTATATTAATAAAACTTTTATATAACTTTTACTTAAAATATTTTAATAAAAATAATAAAATATTTTAATAAATTAACTATAACTACGCTAGTAAATAGGTTAGAGTTAGGTTAAAGTTAGGTTAGCTTACGTAAAACCCTAACCTAATTATACTCTTAACCTATTTTTTTA
The DNA here is from genome assembly GCA_030770415.1 of Pleoardoris graminearum. Classification (NCBI taxonomy): domain Eukaryota; kingdom Fungi; phylum Ascomycota; class Dothideomycetes; order Pleosporales; family Didymosphaeriaceae; genus Pleoardoris; species Pleoardoris graminearum. Next base: position 228,727 of record JASEKS010000131.1, read on the forward strand.
GCGCTAGTATAGGTTAAGGTTAGGTTAAAATTATATAGACTAGGGGTTAGAGTTAAATAAAAATTATATAAACTATAGATTAAAGTTAAATTATAAAACTTACATTAGGGTCTTCTAATTAGGGTATATATTATAGTTAGTTATTATAGTACGTTATAGTTTATAAAATAAATAATTATATTTAAACTATAATATAGTTTCTTTATTATCTACGCTATACTTTATACTAAATTATAAAAGTTAAAACTCTAAAATTTTTATTATACTTTACTAAGTACTTAAGTGCTAAACGTAAATTTTTAGTTTAAATAGTAACTCTTTTAGTATAAACATAATTTATATTATAGTTTATATATATATATATATTTGTATATTAATCGAATAAAAGGGTGTGGCTATAGTAGCTGTGTAGGCGACTAAAAGGGGTTTCGAAAAAGGAGGAGTATGTATATACCTTTATACTTAGTGTCGAAAAAGTTAGGTAAGGCTAGGTTAAAAAATTATAGTTTATAATAGTTAGTATATAGTAAATAATATAGTATAGGTTATTATACTTTTAAAATATCTAATTAGGAAGACTTAAGAGGCTTTTTATATAATTTATAATATAAAAAATTAAAATTAGTAATTTTTACTAAAAAATTCTATAGTAGTAATTTCGCGGACTAGTTAAGTAAAGAGTATTTTTTTAATTAATAAACTAGTTTTTTACTAATAGCGTTTAATTTTACAAAGGGCAACAGCTATATAATATTAATATTTAACTATTATTAAAAGCTATAATAACTTACTTTTTAGCTTAAATTAGTATTTTTTCTTTAGGGTATTCCTACTAGTAGTTCTAATAAATTTTTTATTTTTTATATTTTTACTACTAGTAGTTACTTTTTTCCGTTTCTTAAAATCTTTAGAAGCTTTCTTAGACTATTATTTACTAAAAGGGGTAAAATTTTTACTATAAGCTAAATAGATACGCGATATTATAGAGGTAAAATAAATAATTAAATATATATTAGGCTATTATAATTATATATAATAATAAGGAGTAGGTAGTTAAGTTAGTAGTAGAGTAGGTAAAAATAATAATTAAGTATATATATATAATTAGGCTAGTAGTATATAGGCTATTACTAGCACTACTACCTAATTATATATAAACTACTTTTTAAATTAAACTAATATTTTTTACTTTTACTATTTTATTATACTCTATCTTATACCCGACCTATATATTATTATATACTTTTATTATATTAGCGCACCGTATTATAAATTCTATTAAGTAAAAGGCTCTTAATTATATAAATAGACTGCTACTATTTTATAAAATTAAAATTCTACTAGGTTTTAAGTATAATAAGTAGGATAAGTTTACTAAAATAATTAATATAGTTATTTATAATAGTATTTTTTTACTAGTATAGGGTTTTACTTACAAAGTAGATAAAATTAATAAAATTCTTAAAATATATAGTATAGAAAGCTTATAAAAAAATTATTTAATAAATTTATAAATACTATTTAAGGGCTAGCTAAGCTTAAATACTTATGCTATAGTATAAAGAGATTAATTAAATATAAAAAATATAAAAGAAAAAACTCTAAAAAAAGCTACTATAGTAAATTATTTAGTAAAATCTTAATTTATAAAAAAGCTTAAAATAACTAAATAAGATACCTAAAAAAAAGTAGTTAAAGTAGAGTTTAAAAAGCTTAAAAAAAAAGATTTCGTAATAAAAAAAGTAGTAAATTATTATAACTATTTATTATAGTCTTATATTAATATAGTATAGCCAAGTAGCTATAGATAAAATTTAAATATATTTTTAAAAAATAAAAAAATATTATATTAAAAGTTAATAATAAGTAATATATAAAGGCCTTAAAAAAGCTTTATAAAACTACTATAAGTAACCCTAGTAAAAAAAACCGAAAGTCGTATAGTAATTTATATATATAAAATAGATAGTACTTTATAGAAGATTATATAAAATATATACTTAGAGGAATTAAAAAAGCTAAAATTAAATATATTTAAAAGTAAAGAAACTAAGAATAAGTAGTATACTTTTATAGAAAATATAATATTAGAGAAGCTAGTAATAGTAATAGCTTAAGATTAAAAATAAGTTTATTATATTATTTTATTATATATACGTACTAATTATTATAAAAAGCGTAAGCGAATATCTTTTAAAAAGCTTTTTAGTAATAGTAATATAACTCTTAAGGCTAATAAACTATATATTTTAGGTAATAAAAGTAATAAGTATAAGGAGGAGATTAATAATAATTTAAAAATTAATAAGTATTATAAGGGGCTTAGTAATAAATATAAGATAAAAAAATAGTAGTAAGAGTTATAAATAAAGCTATAGGTAAAGGATAAAAAATCTTTTAATAAGAGTAAATAGGATAATACTTTTAAGATAATATAGAAGGGTTTCTTTAATAATAATATATAAATAGAAATTATTAAATAGCACTATTATACTAAAATAGTTAATATATATCCTAATATTAGTATACTACTAATAACTTAAGGCTATAAAACTCTATTTAAAAGCTTTATTATAAGATTTTTTAAAATTAAGTTTTTTTAGAATTATAAATAGTTTTATATATTTATATTATATAATATATTAGTTATTATTATACTATATTAATTATTATATTATTTTTTATTATTAGTTATTATTATACTGTATTAATTATTATATTATTTTTTATTATTAAAATTAGAGTTTTATTTTTAACTGTAAAATTTTATATATTTATACCTACTAAATAATTTTTAATTTCCTTTTAAAATTATTATATGTTAGTATTTTATAAAAATATTTATAATAATAAATATAAAATAATTATAATTTACGGTAATATATAATCTTAAGTATTAAAAATAGTATATACTTTATTTAAATATAAATAAGAATTAATTATTAAAACGTTTTAATTATTAAATATTATCTAATAATTAACTAAAATAAATATGTAGTAAATTATATACTAAATATTTATAGTATAAAATTATAATACTATTACGAGCTACTATAGCTACACTATTTGTTTAATTAATATATAAAAAATATATAATACTATTAATAAATTATTAATAAAATTATTATATTACTTAAATTTATTTTTCTATAAAATATTAATATATAATAATAATATAAGGAAATTAAAAAGTATTTAGTAAGTATAAATATATAAAGTTTTAAAGTTAAAAAAGACTTTAGTTTTAATAATAAAAGTAATATAGTAATTAATATAGTATATTAATAACTAAGATCGTATATAATATAAATATATAAAAACTATTAATAATTCTAAAAAATATTTAAATCTAAAAAATTTTAATGTAAAACAAATCTTATAATAAAATCTTATAATAAAAACTATTATATAGAGCGCTATAGTCTTAAGTTATTAATAAAATACTAATATTAGGGTACGTATTAACTGTCTTTACGCATTAACTATTTTAATATAGGATATAGAGTATAGACTAGCCAGCGTTTATTATAGCTAATAATAATAGTTTATAAAGTTATTTAAAATATTATTAATATACGGGCCGCTACTAGTACTTATATCTATATTAATATAATCTAATAAGATATATAGCTGCTATATACTAAAAATAAAGTATTTAATTAAAGTTTTACTTAGTATTTTACTAACCCCCTACTATTATAAAAAATTATAATATTAAATAACTTAAAAAATACTATATCCTATACCTAGTATTAATAATTATAACTAAATACTTTTATAAATTACTAAAAATTAAATCTAGGTACTAACTACTAAAAGTACTATACTTATTTAAAATAATTACCTATAGAGCTACTAAATAAGAAAAAAAAAATTAACTTAATTAAATTTCTAGCCGCGTATATTAAGTAAAAAAAAAAAGGTACTATTTACATAAAATAAGTAGTAAAATATAACTAAGTAGGCTAAAGACTCTATAAGTATTATTTTATACTAGAATTCTTATACTTATTCTAGTTAGATATAAAACTAATTTACAGAAATTACTAATTATATAAATAGTTACTTATATATATTCTACTTTAACTGCGGCCTTTTTTTTAATATTTATTAGTAAAAGTTACTAGACTTAAATAAGATATTAGGACTAAGTATTTTATAAATTACCTAGATACTTAGTCTTATAAAAGTATATAAGTTCCTATTTATAAATAATAATCTATACCTCTTACTCTTTCCTCTTAATATTAAAATAAAAATATACTTATATTAGTTCTATTATATTCTACTATAACCTTTAAGAAGGAGCTTATATAAATTATAATTAATAATAACTAGTTTTTTTAAATAGTTAAGCGGCTATTATTTTAGCGCTTTATTTAATTTCTCTAACTAGAGGCTATAATAATTAACTATTATAAATTTAGGCTAATATTCTAGAGTTAGTTTTAATAAGCTAAAGTATATTTTCTTAATAATCTTAACTAATTAACTAAAATTTTAATTATATTAAATATATAGTCTATATTTAATTATTTTAGTTTTTTTATTATTAAAGTTTATTATATTAATTGTAACTAGCTACTTAAAGAAAAGTTACTTAATTTTATCTTAATATACGAAAGGTATGCTAGTACTTTTATAGTAATAAATACTTAACTACGCCTCCTAGCTATTACTTATAATAATACTAGTAATAATAATACGCTTACTTATGCTATTTAAAAGAAACTAGTTTTTAAAAGTATCTTTTATCACTTATAAAAGAATACTATATTATATTTAGCTTATATTATTAATTTTATTATCTAAATTATTATTAAGTATTTTAAGCTAGCAGTATTACCTAGAGTTAAAAATATAAAAATATTATAAAAATAATATATTTAAAAGATAGAAGCGTAAGCGTCTATTTTAAACTCTCTTTATAAAATACGTACGCTTTTATTATATATATTTATTATATACTAAGTAATTACTAGATTTAGACTATCTATATTACTATTAATATATTACTATAACGTTATAAGTATTTTATTACTATATAATAATACTTACTACTTAAGAAATAGCTATTTATTATCCGCGATATTAAAATATAATAAAATTTAATTTTTAATATATATATACGCATACTTAAAATTTAGAAATATATTAATAAATAGCTAAAATAAGAAAGTATACTTACAGGGGGGTAAACAATAAAAAGATTAATAAAAAAAAATAGCTTTTTTAAAAATTTATATAACATTAAATACTAAGTCTAAAAATACGTGAATAATACCGTTTTAAAGAGAAAATAATAGTAATTTATATAAGTATATTAGTTACGTTATATTTATTACCTGTAATAAATTAAAATTACCTAAATATAGTAATTTTTTTACCTTCTTTTTTAGATTCCTATAACTTTTTAGTTAGTAAATATATTTAACTAAATTTTTAACTATACTCTTTTAGGCCTAGTTTAGGTCACGTAACTAGATTTTCGAAGTATATTAGTAATCTAATACTAAAATTATATTAATTATAAAAATAGTGCTAAGGCTTATATAATTACTACTTACGTAATATATTATTAATATTATAGTATATTATAATATCTTTTTAATTTTATAAACCTAGACTCCTATTTACTTAAAATGGCGCTAAATTTAACAAAACTTAAATTTAAAGATTAACTTCTTTTAAAAGTAAATAATTTTTCTTCTTTAATTGCTACTACTTTAAAAAAGTCTAAACAATTTATTTATAACGCTATTTAAAGTATTAAAAGAAAGGAGAAGAATAATAATAATATAAAAAAGATTAAAAAGGGTAGAGTTTCTAAACTAACTAAAAGAGATAAAAGAGTTATTAATAGAGACTTAACTAAAAGCCCTAAAAAAGATAATAAAAAGTTATTAATAGAAAATAACCTTAATATTTAAAAAAGATATTTATAAAAAATTTTAAAGAAGAAGGGCTACTCTATTAATATAAGTAAAAAAAAACTTATAATTAATAAAGAAAATGCTAAAAAAAAAATTAAAATACGCTAAAGAAAATATTAAAAGTATTAAATATATAAATATAAAAAAAAAAATATTTTCTAATAAGTTAGTAATACGAAGGGGACAAAATAATAAATAATATTATAAAAAAAAAAGTAATAATAGAGTTAGAAAAGAACTAGCTGTTAGCTAATTATAAAGTAAGTTATTTTAACTATTTAAAATATTAAAATATATAAATTTTTATATATTTTTAAGTTATAGTTTTAGTTTTTTAATATTAATTATATTAATTATTTTATAGGCCGAGATCTTACCCTACAAATTTAGGGTGCAATTTAGTTAGAAGGTAGAAGTAATTTAGTATTTATTAAAATAACTAATTTTTTTACTTTTTATACTAGTAAGGACTATAAAAATAAAGTCCTTATACCTAAAGTTAAACTCTTAATTAAAAGGGGTAGGTTATATAATTTTTTTTTACTCCTTTTTTTTTACCACTTTTTTAATTAATATAATAATATATATATATATATTATTATATTATATTATAATTATAAATTCTATATTAATATTAATTTAGGTTAGTAATATTAATAAGATAACGTCTCTATTTATAAAACAACGGACGTTTTAAACTAGTTTAAAAATAATAAAATTATACTATTTCTTCACCCAGCCTATAGTCCTGATTTAGCCCCTATAGAAAATATATAGGGTTATTTAAAATAAGGGCTAAATAATAATAAAGAGGCTAGTTTAGGTATAGGATCTAGTATATAAAGTATAGAGGCCTTCAAAAGAGTTATTAATAAAAAGTAGTAGAATATACTATAAGAAGTTATTAATAACTATATTTTATCTTTTCCTAACCGTTATAAGGCAGTTATAGAAGCTAAGGGCTACTATAGTAAGTATTAGTAATTTATTATTACTAGTTTATTATTAGAAATTTAAAAAAGTGACTTTTATATATAGTTATATAAATAATATATAAATATATAAAAATATTTAATATACTAATAAAACTTAGTACCTATTATTATATATATAAAAATAAACTAATTTTAGACCTTAAATAAAAAGTTATACTAACTTAAAGTAGGGTCCTAAAAATTTTCTATATTTACTAATTTTTTACTACCCCTAAACCCCTTAGTAAGCAGCCCCTAATAGGGTGCATAGAGTCTCCTAATCTTTCTCCTTAAAACAGTATTTTTTTCGTATTTTTTAGCTTTCTAATTAAAAAGTTATATAACTTTAAAAAAGGTACTTTTTTTAATTAAGCTTTTTATTATTTACCCCCCTGTTATATAACTGTTAGGGCGGCCGACAGTAATATAGCTAAAATAAACTTTTATAACCCTAAGTAACTTAAACTATTTTTTATAGAGTATTACTACTTTAAACTATTTATTAAAATACTAAAACGTTTTAAAAATATTATAAATTTTTTTAGTAAGAACTAAAAATCTTAAATTTAATATATTTAGCTTATATATAACTATCTCTTTAATTTCTTAAACAAGATAATAGTTAAGTTAAATAATAAAAACCTAAAATATAAAAAGAATATTAAGTAGCCGAAAATAGTATAATGTATAACTAAAAATAGCTATACTAAATTAAGTAAATACTATTTAAAGATAGACGTAAAATAGGGGTTTTTATTTAACTATATAACTATTCTTAATCTAATATAAAAGCTTACGCTATATAAAGTATAATTATTATAAATATATATTATAATAAAACTCTAACTACTAGTTTAGAATAATATATAGAAATTTTACTATAAATATACTTATTAAGAATAATTTTTTAATTATTTTAATTACTATAATAATAATAGGCGTATAAGTTATATACTAATATTAAACCCCTTTATACAATAACCGTAAGATAGTAAATAATTTTAAAAGCCTACTACTTTATTAAGTAGTTTTTTAATTCTAAGCTAGACGTCTTTTATAAAAAAAGCCGAAGAGGCTAGTAACTAAATATATAAAAAAAAGCCTACTTAAATACTTTTTACGTAAAAATAATTAAGAGTTTTAATATACTAGATTAGTAGTAGGCGTATAAAAATATTTTTTTTTAATTAACTTAAGTCGTAAAGGACGTATTTATTATATTAATTATATAAGTTAGTATTAAGCATATTTTTAATATTATTAAAAACGTTATTAATAATTAGTAGTATTAACTTTCTATTTAAATAGTTTAGTAGATAATAATTTTTACTAATTTAATTTTTTAAAAGATAGGAGAGCAAATTAGACTATAAAATATAATAATAAAAATAAAAAATAAGAAGGCTTTTTATAATAAAGTTAATAATTTATAAAATCTTTTAGTACCTTAAAAGCTTATTAAAAAATATATAGAGAATATATATAGCGTAAATAAAAATTTAATAAAAAATACTAAAAATTATAAAAATAAATTACCTCTCTCTCTATAAAAGTATTAAAAATTTATACGTTATTATAAGGGACTATAATTAATAATTATTATAATTTAATTTTTATAAGTATATAAACTAAACTAGAGTCTTATACTATATTTAATTTAGTAATTTTTAAAAAAGAAACTTTAATAATTTTAACTTAATTTTAACTCTTAGTTTGTATAATTTTAATTTAACCTTAACTTCTAGTCTATATAATTTTAATTTAACTCTAGCCTATAGTCTATATAATTTTAATTTAACCTTAACTCTTAGTCTATATAATTTTAACTTAACCCTAACCTATTATTTATACGACTTTAACCTAATCCTAACCTAATATTAAGTAACTCTAATCTATTTACTAGCGTAACTATAACTTTAGTATTATTAGTAGTATATATAAAATTTAATTATTAAATTTATTATACTATAGTAGCTTTCTTAGTATAGTTTAATAAAAATTTTATTATTACTTATATAATATTTATATATTAGTAGTATTCTATATTAAATTAGATAGTTTGTTAAGCCGGAGCTTCGACGAAGCCGGTCCCGATCTATTAGGACGGTGTCCACAGGCAATATAACGGCGTACGAGCCAATACCAGTGTACCCAACCTATTCAGTCGGTCCGTCGGTAGGGCGACACCCATCTGGTGCTATCTCTGAACACCAAGAACCCCACACACGGACACACCACCTCCTGCCCCGAAAGATTTGTCTCGCGCCGTCGGACTAGCGCCAAGGATCGCGAAAGCGCAAAAACCGTGAAACTACAGCCAAAAGACTCACGTTAGCTTGACGCGCATAATCCTTGGCGCCGTCCAGCCGCCGACACAGTCGGCGCAAGACGAGAATCTGGGACCAAACGGGCTGATGGTACGGAACATGCACCGGATAAGAGAGAAATATAGTAGAAAAGACAGTAAGACCAAGAATGCTGAAGATGTGGTTGAGATTGGCTCTTGAGATGATTTGTCGTCTCGGTGTGTGAATACCGATAAGGGTGTTAAAGCTGTTTGAAATGACATTAGGCATTCAGCTGCCAAGACTTTACGGTCACGTGTTATGTTCTCATGCACTGTCAGCCCTGTGATCCTCGCCGCCGAACTCCTCCCACTGCCACCTCCAGATCTTCCAGACAACGGCGTAGTCCAGCGAAAGCAACATCTGCCTACGTCTATGTATGCAATCATTTCCAACGCTCAACCCCAACAGCCATAAAAGATATTGGCACAAATGCCTTTGTTGCGACACCTTCTCATAGCTGGAGATGCGCCGCAAGACCTCTACCTCTTCCCGCCAGCGGCGCAGTCGACATCCGATACAAACAACTCGCCACGACATCAGGCTGTGCGGTTTAGGGGGGGGGCACATCTTCTTGCTCATCTATTGAAAGATCTAGATAAATCTAACCCGAGGATCAACCTCTACATTCCCGACTTCTCAAGCACGACGTTTGAGCCAACAACATTGATCGAGTTGCGTCACCACACACGCGATGGCTCCAAAACCGCCACATATGCTCTGAAAAGCAAACGCCGTCTCAATAATAGCTCCTATTGGTACTCGCCCAAGTCGATTCCACCACCCAGCTCTGCCGATAACCGTTCTGTATTCGTCTTCCAGGATGGACCAGATTCAGTTGGGAAGGATGCCAGCAAAGCCGGATTGCGCTTCCTGGAGTCGCACTTGCCAAGCTACCTCATATATCACATGTCGCGACCTCTTTGCAAAGGGGAACTGTGGGAAAAAGTTCGGCCCAGCCCTCGCAATGAAATGGACGGATGGGATCCAGAACGTCTTATTGTTATTGTGCGAGCAGATGACCTCCGCGCTGAAGGCATTCAACTGTCCCACGGACTGTCCTGGGAGAAAACATGCGAGGACTTTGTTGAACGATTAGGCTCTGTCGGCGAGCTTGTTACTTTGGCCACGTGTCCGCATCTGATTGTTCTATTTAGTTGTGATGGAGTAATTTATCATCGTGGTCTCGATGCCTCGAAACCGACCTTATTCTTCGACCCACTTAGATCAGAGGGGGAATTCTTCCGGCAAAACTTGAAGTACGTGCCGGGGGTTATGGAAGCATTCGTTGCGGGGTTTGCGAAGGCCGTGACGCAATCCGACAACATTCATTTTGCAGACAGCATAGAGGCAGGTTTTCAGGCCGCTAGAAGGCTTGCGCGGAACGGGATCTCGGTTCATGGTCCACATGCATCTTTATATGATGCGTCAGCAATTATGGCGGATTCGAAGGAGATCGAACAGGACGCGTTGATCAGATTTGACATACCATCGGATGTTATAGGACGTGGCGATGAGAATAACTGGTCGCTCTTCGATTACCTGATTGGAGATCCAGCCGAAGTCGCACGTAAAATCGTCACAGAGGGAACACACTACACCAAAATCTATGTACCTCTGGCATGCTTCAATCGCCTCGAGGTCTTCGACCGTAAGGAGATTGAGCTCTTCCAAACCCTGTTTAACAGCCTCGACGAATACTTGGCTGTCCCTCAAACTAAGCCGCTAAACATAGCGTTCTTTGGACCCCGAGGCTCTGGCAAGTCATTTGCAGCTTTGCAAGTGGCCGAATCAGCATCCGCAGGCAGAAAGATCCGCCAGCTAAAATTCGACCTCGCACAATTTGGCGCATTGGAAGACCTGGTAAACGCATTCCGCCAAGTTAGGGATTCTACGCTTGAAGGGTATATGCCTCTCGTCTACTTCAACAATTTCGATATCGAATTCGACAGCGCACCGTACGGCTGGTTACGTCACCTCCTCCCCACAATGTCCGGCGGCAAGTTCTCTGACGCAGGGGCGACCCGACCGATTGGAGCTGCGGTGTTCTTCTTTGGCGGAACAGCCACGAAAATCTACGCGCAATTTCAACTCCGTGCTCTGCCTTCCGATCTGCCCCCAAATACAGCACGTCTGATTCGAGAGTTTCTAGGTTGTCTTCAAGGCTGTGTCAATATGGTTGGATTCAACCGTGTTGATAGTGCAGACAGGTTGTATCCGCTCCGACGAGCCGTCGCTCTACGATCGCTACTTGAAGAACGCGAACCAAAATTAAAATCAGGAAATGTACTCAATATCGATGGGAATGTCCTCAACAGCTTATTGATAGTGCCGAAATACTACCACGGCATCCGCTCCTTAGGTTCCATTATAGCCATGAGTCGTTTAAACAATGAACGACACTTCCAACGCGCCGCGCTACCTCCTCGCTCCCAGCTCGAGTTGCATGTCAATTACGAAGATTTCATTAGTTCCATACGAGGTTTTCCTCTACCCAAAGACATTAGAGAAGTTGTCGCAGAACAACTGCACGACGTGTATATCAAGTACCAGCGTGATACGGCCCGTGTCGAGCCGGAAAACAAATTCAAGACTCAGGAGCAATTGGACAAGGAGCTGCACCTGACACCATGGGAACAGCTAGAAGAGGAGTACAAAGAGTCGAGTAGAGAGCATGCGGATGCAATACCAGGAAAATTGCCCCTCATCAGCTGCTTCTTGTCGGAAGTAAAGGAAGGTAGACCACAGGTGAAGGAGTTTTCGTTGGAGGACATTGAAAAGCTGGCTATTGATGAGAAAGCGCGTTGGAACTCGGAAAGGCTTCAGAGGCAGTGGAAGGATGGGCCGAGAAATGCGAGCGAGCGGACAACGCCTTTTTTGAAGCCTTGGGAAGACATCTTGGAGTCGGTGAAGGATATTGACCGGGCGATGGTGAGGTCTTATCCCAAGATTTTGCCAGATAATTATGCCATCTATAGGATGGGGCAAGGGGTGTAGAGTAATCGCAGATATTGCACTTCCGGCAGTTGAGAATAAGTTCACTTCACTCTGTATAGGCGTTCCCTTGAACTGGTAATTCTTTGTACCTTACCGATTTTGCATCGGACAGTTTCCATATCAGGATCTATAGATGCATTCTTTCTTTATCTGATCTATTCCCCCCCGTTCATCTCCCGTTGCCATTTCTCCTTGTACCTATTATTCGACCGGTTATACCATAGTATCCAAACCATCAGTATGACAATCGTTAATGGAACGGTTATGGCCCAATACAGCCAGAACCAATTAGACATTCGAAGGGCATTACTTTTCGTATGTTCTCCGTTGTCGGAACCGCCACCATTATTCTGCGGCATCCATTCAAACATGGACATGCTAAATATTGCCTATGGGAGTGGAAGTCAGCATTCGCTATTCGTAGTGGCGTTGGTTTTGAGGCAGGGTGTTTACCGCTAGGGAGGTTCCCGGTAAGAAGACTAGTGTAACCATGGCGATAGTCTTCATAGATGCCGAATCTCGACGTGCTTCTTCTGCTGCAAGATTGGAGTTTCTCGCAATCATCATGCTAGTTTGTCCGTCCATCTAAGTTTCGAATCAGTTATCCCCTGCTCCCCTGCCATGGAATCATCCCTGTGTAGGATATTGAGGCCTTACCATGGTATGTTGCGCTTCAATGCGTTTCGGCGCGGTCTGTATATCATGTTTCAAAGTCTCTAGGTTGAACATCTGCGTCTGCAAGGCCTCCTTCAACGTTCCAGAGTATTCTACCGCAAGCCTTTCGACCCTATCACTACTCCCATTCTTCAACTTCTTAAACGATCTTTCAAGATTGGCTGCAAGTTCCCCCGCGAAGACGTATCGCTGATGCAACATCCCATGCATGCGCCTTAACTCAAACAACTCGACCTTCATCGTCCTTAGGTGCTTCATATCGAAGTTCAGAGCCTTCAACAACTCGTCATCCGCATTCGTAAGCTTCCTTTTCAGCTCCGTCATTCCAGCCGCAATTTCGTCAATCTGCCATCGTAGCAGCGACAACGGCAGAATCATGATATCAGGACTGAGCGGCGGCATATAATCGCTCGGAAAAGGTTCGCAACTCAATAGCTCCTTCAGGGTTTCTACATCCAGCTTGGACCTGGCCTTGGCGCTTGGTGGCCCCAGAAAAATGAGGCAATTCCAGTCCGGCGCACCTTCATAGCCCAAGTCGCGGTGGGACGAGAGACACAGTGAGAAGAAGGGAAGTGAATCATCATGAGGTGTCTGCGCTATGCAGCTTAGACTGTCGTCAGACTCTTGGACGGTGGAGCCGGCCGTGCGGTTCCGCATGAAAGCTTCAAAGCCTTTGCTGGTCCAGCCTTTTTCTTTTGCGGCTTTCAGAAGAGCGTCTTGCTTGTAGAGATCCTTGATGTCGGAGTATTGTACTACGAGGAAGCGAAAGCGGCTTTTGGTAAAGTTCTGTCGAGCGTCTCGTACCGGTGTCGTTTTAATGAATTTTTCTGCATCGTTCTCGCTGAGAAGCCTCCATGAGATTGAAATTTGTCCACGCGCTGTCTTTTCAATTAATTAGAATCTGAAATAGGATTGAAAAGGTAGCTTTATTCCTACATTTATCCTCTTGGCGCTTGTTTCGAAAGAGTAAAAAGTCGCGGGCTTAGGAGGGGACTGATTCCTGCCGTTTCTCTTCTCAATTGGGTGCGATGGTGAGTTTCCACCGGAATTGCTAGATGTTTGCGTCGCCATTCGAACATATCAATATACTCCTGAGCAAGAGGTAGGCCAGGCACGATGAACTATCATCATCGCGTTCCGGTAACCGTTGCAAGTCCAAGGATATGTCGCGAAATCCCTTGAGGTGAAGACGCGAAGGAAGCGATGATCAATATGGCTCGAGCTAAGGGAAAAGTGGATCCTACACAAACCCTTGAAACAATAAACATGCGCCGGAACCCTCGTACTGCCTCGTCCGCTCGGTCGCGTAGACGGACTCCTTGAGGGCTTAATAAGTTATCTTTTTTTTAAAAAAAAAAATTAGCCTTTTATATTAAGGCTACCTAATTATTTAAGGAAAGTATTTTATTTCCTAAATAAACTAATAACAAGCTTTTTAATTCCTAACTAATATTACTAAATAAAGTTATATTAAATTACTAATCTATTAATTTAATTAGGTCTAGTTTACTACACTAGACCTATTTAGGAATAAATTTTTATTTTATCTAACTTTATATAGTAAATATTTTAGTTATACTAATAGATATAATATATTTTATATACAAATTTTAGCTTTCTATAGTCTTATATTAATTTCTTAATAGTATTTTATACTTTTAAAAAATTCTATATTTACTATATATAGTAGGCGCGCTTAAAAAACGCTATAATAAAAAAAGAAATTAAACTCTTAATATATAAAAAACCTTAAAAATATAAGAAATCTTAGTATTTTTTAAATATATACCTACTATACTACTCTACTAATAAACTATTTAATTTAATATAAAACGCTACTACTATATAAATATTATATAAATAATAATAAAATTCTTATTAAACTATACTAATAAAATTATTATAGTATAATAAATTTAATAATTAGATTTTATATATACTACTAGTTATACTAAAATTATAATCCGTTTACTAAAATATTTTATAGCTATTACTAAGTAGATTTAGTTAAAAATTATATAAAAATATAACTAATATAATATTATTTTTTAAGTAGGCTTTTAGAACTAAATAAATCTATATTATTTATATTAATAAATAAAAAGATTTAAAACTTTTATTTTATTACTATATACTATTTAGTCTACTTATTAAATTATAAGACGCTAAAACCTTTTATAGTAATATATATTAAATAAACTAATTTTAAAAAGCTAAATACTAATAGTAAATAAATATATACTATTATTATAATAAAAGTATATATATACTCCTTCTTTTTTAAAACCCCTTTTAGTCGCCCTGAGCCACTACAGCTACACTATTTATTTAATTAGTATATAAATATAAATATAGTATTATTATATTAAACTAAAGAAGTATATTTAGCAATCTAGTTATTAGCTAGCCTTATAGAGTAATTTTAACTAATAGATTATTTTATAATTAAAGTAAGTATAAATAGATAATAAAAGTTCTAAATTAATTAACCTAAAATAGCTATTAGTATAATTACTAATAAAAGTTATTAGAGGAATATAAGTAAAACTATTATTTATAAATACTTATAGCTTAGACTATAAAAGTTTAAGTAACTAATTAATATATATATAATCTATAGCTATTTAATTAAAATATATTTAATAACTTTTTATAGTTTCTATACTAAAGTTTATAGATATTAGTTTTACTTATACCCCCCTTATAATAGTAAGATAAAAAAACTTTATTACTTTGTAAGATAAGCGAGCTGTGGAAGAGCCCTTCGGAGACTAGGGCCAACAAGTTCCTGTTAGCCCCACTGTCTACAAGTTATTTGTGTGTCGTTTTTCTATTGGTTTCCCAGGTTCGTAGTGTATACGAACTCTCGGTCTTGTATACGAACTCTCGGTCTTGCGATACCGAACCAATAAGGGTGCCTTTCCCAGGGGTGCGGCACCCGACACGCGTCCACCCCTTATTCGCTGCCCTCGTCATCCTCGGTCTTAGCCCTGCGGCCTTTCTTGTTTTGTGGGCACCTGTTGCGTAGGTGCCACAGCAATGGATGTAGAAGCGCCCGCTTACTGTTCCACAGTATCCCATCAAGGTAATCAGTCCATTTAAAAATTTGCGTAGCCGTCGCTTCCTTCACTGCTTTGAGTCGGCCAACCGAGAACCATGCTCGGGTGATCGTTTTTCTAACCGACAAGAAGACATCCAAGTTGATCTGGCTTCCTTGGACCTGGTAGAAACACTACAACTTCATACATCGGGTACAGTTGTGAAAATGACGTCCGATTCCGACAGCTGGACGACAGACGAGTCCGGTGTTCCCGACGCACATCCGCTACTTCCCGTTCCGGAGAACATCTCACGTCAAGGTGATAACCTATGTGACATCTGCAGAGCGCTGAACCTGGACGTGAACCGTTTTGTTGTTCTCCCAGGAGATCCGGACTGGAATGATCGGAACAAAGCGGATGATCTGAGCATTCACCTTGGCAAAGTCGAAGACATAAAACGAAAGACTACCTGTCCGCTATGCCGCCTTGTACTCGTGGCGCTAAGTGGGAAAGATGTTCCGACACACGAGAATGAGGAGCCTCTTTCCGTCTCAATGAGTTGGGGCACCAACGGACCGACGCCTGACCCCACACAGCCATGGAATCGTCGACCCGAAGTTCGAATTCTCCGTCCATATCTGCGCACGCAAAGCGGAGGATATCCAGAAATGAGGCTCAATCTCTTCCCTGAGATTACTCTTCTGGCCAACGACTCGCCTACGGATTCTATCACCTACTTCATCCGTCCCTACAACCAAGACAAGATCGACTTCGCTGTAGTACGGAGGTGGCTGGCTCTTTGCAATAAATATCATGGCAAAGCTTGCCGCAAGAACCGCATTCTGAAGGAGCTAGGGAGATCCCATCCAACTAAAGAAGTGCCCGACTTCCGGTGCATTGACGTGGAACAGAATTGCGTGACCAAGTTACCATCCGGAAAACGCTACGCGGCTCTGAGCTACGTATGGGGTGCTGAAATACACTTTAAGGCTCTCTTATCCAACATTGAAGAGCTTGAGAAGCAGGGTTCACTGGATGATCCCAAGCTCCTGAGCAAGATACCGCTGACAATCAGGGACGCAATCGATGTGGCGAAAGAAGTCGACATTAAATACTTGTGGGTTGACAACTTGTGTATTATCCAGGATGATGAGAAACTGAAGAGCACGACAATCGATCTTGCCTACAGTGCGGCAGACTTGGTGATTGTCGCTGCGGGCAGCGACAATGCGTATGCAGGCATCACTGGCGTCCGTTCCGGCACCCGCGAGTATCGACAGCCGATCGAGGAGATAGCTCCGGGCTTTAGACTCGCATTTAGCCCTCGATGGGCTGACTCACTTGAGGGAAAATCTTATTATACCCGTGGCTGGACGTAAGGCCAAATTCTATCTTGCCCATGAAAATCTTCCAAAGCTGATCACCTACCAGCTATCAAGAAACACACTTCGCCAACAAATCTCTTATCTTCGTCGATGGCAAAGTAGTCTTTCGCTGCCAAGGTGTCGATGCATGGGAAGAGCATCTCATCGAAGCTCCCGATGAAATCAAAGGACAACGAATGCAACGCTCTGGCCACTTTGAGAGCGGTGATATCGGCGAGTTTGAAGGCCTGATTCAAAACTACTCCGAACGCGTTCTGTCCTGTGACGATGACGTTTACAACGCCTTCGCGGGCCTATCCCGCCAACTGACGGTTCAGCTTGATACCGATCTCTGCCACGGCATCCCGACTAGATACTTCGACTGGTTCCTACTCTGGAGACCCCTCTCACTTCAGTCACGACGACTTTCAAAAGACGGAAAGCGAATACTTGCCCCGAGTTGGTCTTGGTCTGGCTGGGTAGGCACGTCGTGGCCTCACATGTGGGATTGGTATAATAGGAGCATTGGACATATAAGGAAAGCGATACGGAAGCGGACCTGGATTATCTGGTACCAGCGGGATGGGCACGGCTCGACAAGCTGTAGACGCCTTACAAGACATCCAAATGACACCAACTCCAGTTGGAAGCCATCTAGGAACTTCTATGGCTCTCAGGTTCGTGAACGTTTCAACATGGACTGTTCACAAGTTGAACCTAGTATGATACTCCTTGCACCGCTAAATCCACCTACATACGTGAAAGACATTCTTAGCAATCGCAGTGGATCGGGATATCTACAGTTCTGGACCGTTTCTCTCACCCTTCGGCTTGCTGCGCCGCGTAGTCGCGACGAGGAGAGAGGCCCAGTGGACAAACGCCACCGTCTGGGAATCTTTGGCCGCAGTGGACGTGAACTGGGCATTATTAGGGTACAGCCGCTTTGGTTAGAGACTAATACTCTCCCGCAGGAAAGGGAGTTCATCCTCGTTTGTGAGGGGAGAGATACAAGGGCTGAGAACGGACGGAACGACCATGAGGAAGGATGGAGGTACATGACTATGCTACTTGAATGGGTAGGCGAGGAAAGTATGAGAACTGCAATGGGGTCGATCGACTGCCCCAACAAGCCGATGTATGCTGAGAGGGTTGCGATTGGTTCTATTGGAAAGCACGACCTGGAGGAGGCGCTCGGGGACGGCCCTATTTGGAAGGAAATTATACTCGGTTGATATCAACCTGTTGGGAACTATCTATGCAGTCTGAGTTTTCTCTTCTCATTTTTTTTAATTTAGTTATGTTTACTTGAGCCTTTACACGGGCAGATCAAAGAGGCAGTCAACCTGCTGGAAGGCGTTGTCGCGATACGTACAGAAGTGCTCGCAGAAGACCGTCCCTCACGACTAGCGTCGCAGCACGAGCTCGCTCGAGCATACCAAGCAGACGGGCAAGTGTAGAAGGCGGTAGACTAGTTGGAGCACGTTGGTGCGGTTGAAGCACGGGTCTTTAGAGACGAGCATCCAGTGTTCGTCAAGAACGGAAAGGACTCTCTCCGGATTCCGTCCACGGACTCCTAGGAGAAGCCCCACTATAGTGTTTCAAACGTACTAACTAGTAATATAGCTTCAAACGCTAAAATGAGCTTATTAGTAATAGAAGAGCTAATATTTCTTTTACATTAAACAGCTGAGACACTAATAGTATTATAGCGAGCACGTAATAAGAAAACTACTAATTACAGGGGGGTAACATTAAAAAAAGTGTACTCCCAAAAGTTACTATTTTTAAAAATTAATATAAAATTAATTAATAAGGCTAACAATACGTAAATTATACCGTTTTAAAAAGAAAGTTAGGGAGATTTTTATAAGTTCTTTAATTACTACTTAGTAAGTATACGTAATAAACTAAAATTGCCTAAATATAATAAATTTTTTAGCTAATTTTTTAGATCCCTATAACTTTTTAGTTAGTAAATATATTTTACTAAAATTTTAACTATACTATTTTAGGCCTAGTATAGGTTACGTGACTAGATTTTTAAAGTAGATTAGTAATCTAATAATAAAATTATATTAATTATAAAAATAGTGCTAAGGCTTATATAATTACGGCTTACGTAATATATTATTAATATTATAGTATATTATAATATCTTTTAACTTTTATAAACTTAAACTCTTATTCTCGTAAAATAGCACCAAATCTTTTAAAACTTAAATATAAAGTTAATTTACTTTTAATAGTAAATACTCCTATTTTAATAATTATTTCTACGTTAAAAAGCCTAAAAGGACTATTTATAGTACTATACAACGTATTAAAAATAAAGAAAAAAATAAAGAAAATAATTATAATATAAAAAAGGTTATAAAAGGAGATATAAAAAGGTTAACTAAAAGGGATAAAAGAGTTATTAATAGAGTCTTAACTAGAAGTTATAAAAAAAAAATAGAAGAATACTATTAGAAAATAATCTAAATATTATAAAAAAACAATTATAAAGGGTTTTAAAAGAGGAGGGTTATATAATTAATATAAGTAAAAACAACTAATAATAAAGAAAGAAAATACTAAAAAAAGATTAAAATACGCTAAAGAGACTATAAAAAATATAAAAAATATAAATTTAAAAAAAATTATATTTTCTAATAAGTTAGTAATATAAAGGGGAAAAAAGAATAGATAATATTATAAAAAAAAGGGGTAATAATAGAGTTGGAAAAAAACTGACTGTTAGCTAATTATAAAGTAAGTTATTTTAACTTTTTAAAATATTAAAATATATAATATTTTATATATTTTTAAGTTATAGTTTTAGTTTTTTAATATTAATTATATTAATTATTTTATAGGTTATAATCTTATCCTATAAGTTTAGGGTGCAATTTAGATAGGTAGAAGAAGTAATTTAGTATTTATTAAAATACCTAATAATAATACTTCTTTTACTAGTAAGGATTATATAAATAAAATTCTTAATCCTATAGTTAAACCGAATATAAAAAAGGGTAAATTTTATAAAGTTTTTTTTACCCCTATTTTTATTAATATAATAATATATATATATATATATATTATTATATTATATTATAATTATAATCTTTATATTAATATTAATTTAGGTTAGTAATTTTAACAAGATAACGCCCCTATTTATAAACCAACCAACGTTTTAAACTAGTTTAAAAATAATAAAATTATATTTTTTCCTTACCCAGTCTATAGTCCAGATTTAAATCTTATTAAAAATATATAGGGTTTATTAAAATCTAAACTAAATAAAAGATATAAAGGCAATTTAGGTATAGAATTAAGTTTAAATAGTATAGAGGCCTTTAAAAGAGCTATTATTAAAGAGTAAAATAATATACTATAAGAAGTTATTAATAACTATATTTTATCCCTCCCTAACCGTTATAATATAGTTATAAAAGCTAAAGGCTACTATACTAAGTACTAGTAATTTATTATTACCAGTTTATTATTAAAAATTTAAAAGAGTAACTTTTATATATAATTATATAAATAATATATAAATATATAAAAATATTTAATACACTTATATATTGTAGTTACTATTATAATATATATAAAAATAAGCAAATTTTACAACTTAAATAAAAAGTTATAATAGTCTAAAGTAGGACTCTAAAAATTTTTTATATTTACTAATTTTTTTATACCTCTAAACCCCTTAGTAAGCAGCCCCTAAATAGGTGAATAGAATACACTAGTCTTTCTCTTTAAAACGGTATTTTTTACGTATTTTTAGGCCTTATAACTAAAAAGTTATATTATTTTAAATAAGATAATTTTTAGAGTACACTTTTTTAATATTATCCCCCTTTAAATACTACCGTTTAGAATTAATTCTACTTTAGAAGCTATAGAGGGATAATACTTATAAGTAAAAACGTAAGAATAATAAATTAATTAATTAGTTCTTTAATACTTTTTTAATATATTAAGTATAAAAGTATATATATACTCCTTTTTTTTTAAACCCCTTTTAGTCGCTCTAAGCTATTATAGCCACACTTTTTATTCGATTAATATATAAATATATATATATAGTTTTTTAATAATAGTATATTTTAGATACTTTCTTATTCTTAAAGATTATTTACTAAGTATTATTATTAATAATTTTATTTAGCTTATTTCTATTTTAAAGAAAGTTTTTTATAATTTATATCTTTTTCGACATATTAAGTATAAAGGTATATATAATTTATATAATTTTATAGATATTTTCCTTATTATTACTTTTATTAATATTATTATAGTATTATTTATATTTTATTAATATTTTTAATAGCGTATAAGTTTAGTATAAAAGTATCTTTAACTAAAATTAAAATAGGTATTAGTATTATACGCTTATAAAAAGTAAAAAGTTAAAGAGACTAGTAGTCTATAAGAATCTATTAGAGTATTTTACGTTTTTTAGTACTTTATTAATAAAATAGGTTATTAGAAGCCTTAATAGAGTATATAGGTTATAAAAGGTATTTTTATATTAATTTTAAAAGGAGGTATTATAAAAAGAGCTAAAGAAAAATATTTTTTAATAAATACTATAACTATTCTTTATAACTAGTGTTAATAAAGGCGCTTAAATATCTATATATAGAGCTAAAGTAGTTAACTAATTATAATTAGTTATTTTTTAATTAACTTTTTAGATAGTAAACTCTGTATTTTACTTTAAATATAAATTAAAGCTAATATATTAAAGGGTTTTTAGTATATTTATATAGTATAGATTAATACTATATTACTAAGCTTATACTACTATTTTAGAGGTAAATAAGAATACTTTTACTTAATATTAAGTGCCGTATATAGAAGCTATAAATACTTAATTCTATAGCGCCGATTTATTATATCTTATAAGTAGGTAATAGAGAAGAGCCCTCTTTAGACGTATAGTTTGGTAATCCTATTTAGCCTAACTTAAAACCTAATAAAAGGTTATTTTAGGAGAGAAGAGCCTAACTTTATAATAAAGCTAGATATAAAAGTAAAATAGAGTACCTACCTATAAATACTTAAGAGTTATAGTAATTTAGTCTACTTAGTTATTTTTTTACCTAACTTAATATAATTAGTATCTAGATTTAATAATAATATAGTCTATTACGGCCTAGCTATAAGTTTAAATTATATATAGATAATTTATAATTTAAAAAAAAATTTATAGCTATAATTAGAATATCGGCCCTTGCGTTTTATAATATCTAAAAGTATAATTAGTATTAGTACTAGCTATAAAAGAGTATAGATATATAAGTATTAAGAGTAATATGTATTAGAACTATTTAACCTATTTTTATTTACTAATATATAAGTTACTATTTTTTAAGTATATATATATAAGAAAAGGTAACTATAGTTATTCTACTTAAAAATTTAGTTAATAAAAAACTTTTACTCTAAAGTTAATTACTATTAATATATATAGCTAGTTATTAAACTTATTTTACTATATAAGTACTTCTATAGTATATATTTATATACTAATTAAATAAATAGTGTAGCTATAGTAGCTGTAGTAGCGACTAAAAGAAAGTTTAAAAAAAAAAAAAAGTATATATATACCTTTATACTTCTGTAGTATAGAGTAAAGTATATTATATACTTTAGTAATAGCTTATTAGCTTTTAAAAATACTAGTATAATAATTAGTAATAGTAGATTATATAGTGGCCTTATTAATAGGTATATTAACGCGTAGGTAGTAGAGGTGTATAGATATTAGTAGCTTTATAGAGCGCGATGCGTATTTTAGTAAAATAGCCGAGAACTATAAGTGGCTAAACTCTAGAGTAATTAGCTTAGTTGGGAACACTTCTGCGATATACTAAGTTATTTTTTCTATTATTTTTACTATATTGTTATATTGGCTAATCTACTTCTTTATTACTAGATATATAAGTTAATAAATATTATATTACTCTTCCTTACTGTCCTCTCGTCTTACTAGAAATAAATACTTATAGAGCGTGCCCATAGCCTCTATCTACTCTTTTAGCTATACGCTTAGTAAAAGGGAGTACGGAGTCGCTTTCTACTTAATATATAATATAAATACTAAAAGATCTGCCGCTACTATATTATACGCCTAAATTTAGCTAAACGATACTATCTACGTTATGGCTATAGTAGTGGCTAAGCTTTTATATCTCTGCGAGTATTTATTGTTTCTATTAGAAGTGCTATATAGGGTATTAAATAAATATATATAGTATCTTTCTATATTCTAGTACTAGCGAAATATAGAATTAATTACTTCTTATAGCTTTACGCTGCTTAACTTATTAATAAAATAAGTATTTAATTAAAAATATTATAAGCTATTGCGTTTAGCTTATTATTTATAAAAATAGATCTTGTTATAGCCAGTCCTATTCTTTTTAGTTTTATCTATTAAATTTCTAAAGGTAACCTTTTTACTAACCTCCTAAGTATGCGAAAGAATTATATAGAAAGAAATAGTATTATTACCTATATAATCCTTAAAGGCTAGATTTATAAGTATTACTTTATTATAAAAAACGTATTACTACTAGTAAAGATTAGATAGGTATAAGTTATAAGAATAGGGTCTTAAAGACTTAGTGCGGTAGTCTAGATAAAACAAGTATAATAATTTACTTATCTAAGTATATTAGTCCTAGATCTCGAGGTTAGCGCGTATATAAGAAAATAAAAATATTAAGCTTTACTAAAGAATTACGTTAAAAAGTAAGAGATTAGTAGAAAGTAAATTTATAATAGACTAAATTAAAGTAGACAAATATTTTACTTCTATAAGTAGGGAGGATAGTAGACCCGTTTTAAGTATAACCTTTATTAAGATATACGGGATTTAACGAGGTTATAGAAAATCTTTTTTAAATAATAATAATATACGTACGCAAGGTAACCGTACTAGTAAAAGTTAATAAATTTAATAAGATAGTATTATTAAGATTATAGCCTAAGGGTATAAACTATAGTTAATAATAAAAAAGGGTATATAAAGACTATTTTATATATATAGATTTTTTGCCTGTCTGTTATACTTATACTTATTTATATATATTTTTTACCTCTATTTCTATAATTATTATATATAATAATAATAGCTATTTTAAGTATAGTTATACTACTACTTTACTTAAAAAAGTAATATATTAATAAATAACTTTATAAGCTTTATACTAATACTTTATTTAACTTAGCACTCTTTAAGAAGGGTAAAAAATAATAAATTAAAAATAACTTCTATAGGCGTATATATTTAGCTAAGTTTACCTCTAATAGTAATAACTTTAAATTATAAATTAGGCTTTTTATATTAGTTTAGCTGCTATACTGCTATTTAAGATTAGAATTTAATATAGGTAAATAATTACCCCTTTCTTATAATAAATAACTAACCTTAATAGAACTTTTAGTATAGTATATTAAGAATAAATTATTTAAAATTAAAGAGCTCTTTAAGAAAGATTATAAAAGACGCTTTATTAAGAATCTATAAAATTTATTTTATTATAAGATACTAGTAAAAAAAGAAAAAGTATACTTTAATTTTTAAAAAGGGTAAAATATTTTAAGAAATAACTTACTATAATTAATAATTAGTATATTAGATATAAATAATAGAATTACTATATAGATTATTATAGGGGGATTATTATTATTATAGGAGATAGTTATAAAATCTGTATAAAAATATTTTATTAAACTTTAAAAAAGTAATTAGACCTAAGGGCCCTATAGAAATTATAAGTATAGGCTATAATAGTATACTAAAGTCTTAGGGTCTATATTAAAACTAAAAATTTCGCTCTTATATCTAATTTTAGGTTTACTCTACTTTCTATACTTAGTTAAAATTATTAAACCCTACGTTGCCGTTCTCTATAAGCGCGCTAGTAGTAATAAGGATAGTAAATTTTTATTAATAACTTTTAAAGTCTTCTATACTTAATTTTTATATAGTATAGAGTAACGAAACTGTATCTCTATACCTAAACTTATTTATTTGTCTTAAATAAAGCGTATAATAAGTTATATTATAAATACTTTTAACGCTAATAAATAGTATAGTTAAAGTAAACGTCTTTACTAGTAAGAACGGGAGCTAGAATATACCCTAGCTCTTATTAAGGAATACTTATTAGTATACTTATAGACTAATAAATATAATAGCTATAAGCGTATCTACTTTTATTCTCTATAGTAAGCGGGGATAGTGCTTATATATAAATTTTTATACTTAGTATATATAGTATTGCCGATCTATTAAATATTTAGTCTAATTATTTAAATATTAAATAATATTATTGCTCGAAAGCACTATAAAAGGTAATAAATTATATACTTATTATTTCTAGCTCTATTAGCTACTAGCTGCCTATATATGTATTATTAATATAGTCGTTAAGTTTTTTAGTAAATAAATTTATAAAGTACTATATACGTTTTATTATCTTTTTTTTTATATATAATAAAGTTACTATTAGTAACTATCTAATTAGAAAAAAAAGTACTATATATACTATAAAACTTAATAATTAGTTTTTAAAAGTACTACGCTAAGCCTAATTAAAAAAAGTAATACTAAAATAGATACGTAATAATCGCTTAATAGTACTTAATAGTATTATAGCTTAGTATAATTTATTATTTTATATAGTAACTTATACTTATATATTTACTATTATAACTAATACTAAGTAGGTATTTATAAAGAAAAAAATATAAAGAAATATTTATTTATAGTATATATTATAGTAATACTTAATAATTAATATATATACTCTTAATATACTATAAAATAGCTTATTAATAATATATATATAAATAGTTTATAGCGTACGCTGTAAATTATATATATATACTTTATTAAATAAATAAAATAAGTAAAAGGAAATAATAAAGAAGTTAAAGTTAAAATAAGTTTTATTATTTAAAGTAATTTATAATATTTTATTTATTATATCCTAATAGCCGCTAAAAGTATACCTAATTATAAATAATATATTTAAGTATAGCTTACTATATACTATACGTCTATTTATATATATAACTTATATTTCTAATCTATTCTATAAAAAAAAAGGGTTTAGTTAATATATATATTAAAATTAGAATAGAATTATTACTCTTTTTATAAAGCGCTAGTGTTAAAAACCTTATTAATAAATATAAATAAAAGTAAATATAGCTATATAAAAATCTAATTAAATAAGTATTATATAATAGGGTAATACTATTTATATAGAAACTAGTAAAGACTATATAAGTACCTTAGTAGAATTTAAATAAAATTAGTAAAAGTTTAATATTTATATTAATTAAATTAAATAGACTTTAATCCTAATAAATAAAAACTAAATTATTAGTTTATTATTTTTTATAATAAGTAATTTTTTATATCTATTATTTATTTATTATATAGTAAAATACTATTTAAATATAATATAAATAATTTTTATAAAGAAAAAAATCTAAAAAAAAATTTTAATATAAATTAAAACTATATTAAAATAGAAATTATCTAAAAAGAACTAAATTTTTTTTTTACTATTTCTATTACTATTTTATAAACTATTATAAATATTTCCCTATATACTATAAAAAATTTAAAATAATATTAAATTTTATAAAATAGGAGAGACGGGTAGTAAAACTAAAATAAAAAAAAATAAAAAAAAAAGTAAAAGAAAAAAAAAAAAAAAAAAAAAAAAAATAAAAAAAAAAAAAAAAAAAAAAAAAAAAAAAAAAAAAAAAAAAAAAAAAAAAAAAAAAAAAAAAAAAAAAAAAAAAAAAAAAAAAAAAAATAAAAATAAAAAAAAAAAAATAAAAAAAAAAAATTAAACAAAAAAAAAAATAAATAAAAAAAAAAATAAAAAAAAAAAAATAAAAAATAAAGAAAAAGTAAAAAGAAGTAAAAAAGTAAAA